>JAODAL010063679.1:0-19114 GCA_025379985.1 Phyllomedusa bahiana
GTTTTTGGGTTACTGTAAAATTCCCCGCAGTCCCCTCCTTCACACCCAAACACTCATCCCTTGTGTTACGTATAATTCCCCACATCACCCTCCATATCATCCAACACATCATCCCTTTGTTACTTTTAAAACCCAGCATCACCCTCCAGTCATCACCAGACACACCCCCTTGTGTTCTGAAAATCCCAGCAGCCCCCTCCCAGTCTCACCCAGCCCACCCCCGTGTTACTTTTAAAATGTCCCAGCAGCGCACCTCTCCAGTCATCATCCAGACACATCACCCCTTGGGTTATTTGTATAATGTCCCAGCAGTCACCTCTCCAGTCATCATCTAGACACATCACCCCTTGTGTTACTGTATAATGTCCCAGCAGCGCTCACCTCTCTCGTCAGCAGCTCAATCATCTTGTTGGTGAGGTCCAAGATCTTCTGCACATTGTTGCTCTCAGGTATCAGTAAGGACGGTTGGGGCTCCGTGATGGGGTCCTGGTTCCTGCTCCACCCTGACACTCGAGGTCGGCTGGTGGGGGCCACACACTCTCCAGGTGTTTTCTGCACAACTGTGTAATCCTGCACAGAAGGAAACTCTGATAAAAATCACTATATACATTCCCAGAATCCTCACCTCTCCGGTCATGTCCTGTATTATTAATACAGATAAGAGTGATGTCATGTGACATCATTCCCAGAATCCCTCACCTCTCCGGTCATGTCCTGTATTATTATTACAGATGAGGGAGGTCATGTCACAACAATCCCAGAATCCCTCACCTCTCCGACATGTCCTGTATTATTATTACAGATAAGAGGTCATGTGACATCATTCCCAGAATCCCTCACCTCTCCGGTCATGTCCTGTATTATTATTACAGATAAGAGTGAGGTCATGTGACATCATTCCCAGAATCCCTCACCTCTCCGGTCATGTCCTGTATTATTATTACAGATAAGAGTGAGGTCATGTGACATCATTCCCAGAATCCCTCACCTCTCCGGTCATGTCCTGTATTATTATTACAGATAAGTGAGGTCATGTGACATCATTCCCAGAATCCCTCACCTCTCCGGTCAGCAGGTAGATGATCTCCAGGGTGAGGTTTAATATCTTCTCCGCCATCTCTTCTCTGTCCATCCACAGTCGATCAGTCACATAAAGGACCATCGTGTTGTGGATCCTTTACTAAAGAAATCTATGTTGAAAAAACCATCGTACATTAATCAGTGGATTCCAACCAACCAGACTTCCATCCATTGATCAAACATAACTTTACAAACACGAACAGATGACGTGACCCCAGCATATTCTCATTGCATCTCTTGTTAGCATTGAGTATATACACCAGTATACACCCCTTCACTCCCAAAAAATTGCACCCCCCCACACTAAATCCTCTCACCCCTGCACCAGGTCCTGTCACTAATTTTCTGCATATTCCACATAGCTCCCGTCCATGTCCCTCAGCAGTCACTGCAAAAATGAAAATCAGAGCTGACAAATTGCTTTTTCAAATCGCTCCCCTCCGTATGACAGTGAAATACCCCAAATAACAGTCCCAAAACAACCACCGATACATGGAGCAAATCTACCAGAAAGAACGGGTTGTTTACTAAAACCCTCCTACAAAACCAAGACCCTAAACTATTACTGCTAAAGGATCAAATAATCCTGCCAGACCCTGACCGAACACAACCCCCACATGTGACCATCAGCTGTACACAGGCTCTGATTACATATACCACCGCCGTACAGTGACCAGATAGTGATAGATACTAGTTGTATGTAGACGCTCTGCAGACATATAAGTGATTACACTGACGTTACATTTAGTGACTAAAACAGGATACGGTCATTTTCTGAATCAGCGTCGTTCACTTTCCCTTTTCTTCTCCACCCCGTTCACACCTTCATGCTGTTTTGCTCCCAGCCAATACTCGTCCCTGCAGATTTGGACACAAATATCTTAGAGTCCTCATATTTCCAGTATCTCCTTAATTATAGGTATATAAGTCCCCTCAGTTAGACAGGTATATATGTCCCCATCAGTTAGGCAGGTATAAAAAGATATGCCCTCTCAGTCAGGCAGGTATAATATATTATATATAAAATATATATATAAATATATATAATAATTATATAATATAAATTAATATGTCTCCTCAGTCAGCAGGTATTAAAGATAATGTCCCCTTAGACTCGTAGGTAATAAATATAGGGGCCACTCAGGCAGGTAAATGATATAAGGTTCACTATCAGCAGGTATATAGATTAGGATCACTCTCAAGGGAGGTATATTGATATAGGGGCACTCTCAGGCATAAAAATTGATATAGGGGACTCTCAGGCAGGTATATAAGGCACTGAGGCAGGTATATAGCTATAGGGGCTCAGGGAGGTATATAGGGGCACACAGGCAGGGATATAGCTATAGGCTCAGGCAGTATATAGGGGCTCAGGCAGGTATATATGGGCACACAGACAGGTATATAGCTATAGGGGCTCAGGCAGGGCTATATGGGGGCTCAGGCAGGGCTATATAGGGGCTCAGGCAGGAATATAGGGGCTCAGGCAGGGATATATGGGCTCACAGGGAGGGAAAATATTGGCTCAGGCAGGCATATAGCAAGAGGGGCTCAGGCAGGGCTATATAGGGGCTCAGGCAGTAAAAAGGGGCTCAGGCAGGGCTATATAGGGGCTCAGGCAGCCATATAGGGGCTCAGGCAGGGCTATATAGGGGCTAAGGCAGGCATATAGGGGCTAAGGCAGGCATATAGGGGCTAAGGCAGGCATATAGGGGCTAAGGCAGGGTTATATAGGGGCTCAGGCAAGTATATAGGGGCTGAGGCAGGGGCTGAGGCAGGCATATAGGTGCTCAGGCCGGTATATAGGGGCTAAGGCAGGCATATATGGGCTCAGGCAGGCATATAGGGGCTCAGGCAGGGCTATATAGGGGCTCAGGCAGGCATATAGGGGCTCAGGCAGGGCTATATAGGGGCTAAGGCAGGCATATAGGAACTAAGGCAGGCATACAGGGACTAAGGCAGGCATAAAAGGGGCTCAGGCAGGCATATAGGGACTAAAGCAGGTAAAAATAACAACATTCATACCTACCAAATTTCCCGGCTCCGGGGTCCTCTTCAGGCCACACCTCCAGCGTCGGGACGCTCCTCCAGCAGCTCCTCGGGTGCACGGCCTATTACGGGCCGTGCACCTGAGGAGAGGTAGCGTCGCAATGACATCACTTCATCACGACGCTGCAAGCTGAGCCGCACGGGGCCGCGGCGGGTCCGCAACGCTATGAGGACACGGCAGCCCCGCTGTGTCGGACCGGAGACGGTCCGACACTGTCTGCGGAGCAGGGAGCGCTTGCTCTCTGCTCCGCAGAAGCCTAGTCAGCTGTATATGCGTCCAGCGGACGCACATACAGAGACCGCGTGCGCTTCGGGCTCACGGCAGCGGCCTGGAGCCCGGCGAGGTTCGGGGCCCCTGACTGCACCTCTTAGGACAGGCAAGTAGGCCCCTAGGGATCGCCAAACCTCTGCCTACCCGTCGTCCCGGTCCTAGGATCCGGTTTGTGAGCAAGGAGCAACCGGAGGGACTTACACCCAATCTGTGGAAACCAAAGATGGTGCACAAGCTCGTCAGAGCTAAGGACTTGATGGAGTCAATCCCAGTACTCCCTGCTACCACAAGAGATTGTATGGACCAAGATGGCTTCATGCGGGTTAACCAAAGGGCACAAGGAGTCGCCATGGATAGCTATATAGGGGGGATTGGTCCCTATGATTGTTCATGCATGTTCACAACGTGTGTAAGCCGAACTGCCTGTGGTGGAGGAAACATCTATGGGAGTGCGCTTATGGAAAGGTCTGTTGGATGAACATGAACTCAAAGAGAGTCATGTATGATTTTTGGCATCTAGACTGATTTATGAACCCGCTCTACTGTGGGTCATAAATCAGGCTTAAAAACCACCACCATTATGGGCCCTGTTCAATGCGCAATAGCTGGACTAAACTGAGCCCAGGAGCAGGCATCTAGCCTTATATGCTCCTGGGAAAACATGACAGGTGCATCTGATTGCTGAATAACAACTCAAAAGATCCCACAGCTAACGGAACAATTAAATGATACAGACTGCACATTAGCTTGGTACCTGTTCACACCAGTATGCAGAAAAACCACAGTATAATGCATGGAGAGACTGCACAAATGCAAAAATACCCATTAAACAACCACTCACACATCCTCAGGTGGCTGTCGGTATTACAATTGCATATAGATAAAGCAATACATAAGAGTGCAAAACGTGTGGTGCACCATGCCGGCTTACAGCCTCTTAGTGACGCCCATACTAACAGATTCAGCGGACTGCCCAGCACCTCTGGGAATGCCACAACAAAAATTTTTTTTTTTTAAATAGTAGTCACCCTTAGCCCGCCGAATCTGTTAGTATGGGCGTCACTAAGAGGCTGTAAGCCGGCATGGTGCACCACACGTTTTGCACTCTTATGTATTGCTTTATATATATATGCAATTGTAATACCGACAGCCACCCCCCTGAGGATGTGTGAGTGGTTGTTTAATGGGTATTTTTGCATTTGTGCAGTCTCTCCATGCATTATACTGTGGTTTTTCTGCATCCTGGTGTGAACAGGTACCAAGCTAATGTGCAGTCTGTATCATTTAATTGCTCCGTTAGCTGTGGGATCTTTTGAGTTGTTATTCAGCAATCAGCTGCACCTGTCATGTTTTCCCAGGAGCCTATAAGGCTAGATGCCTGTTCCTGGGCTCAGTTTAGTCCAGCTATTGAGCTGTGAACAAGGCCCACAATGGTGGTGTTTTTTAAGTAAGTAATGTCCCCTTTTTTGTGTGTTGTCATAAATAAGGCACATTCTAGCGTTAAGACATTTCTGGCTCAGGTATACCACTTTGAAAGTGCTCTACCTGTTCCAGCAGGAATGCGCCTGGAACTGCTGTACTAAAGTTATAAATCCATAGCTTCGTACGGTTCTAGTGCGCCCTGCCTGCCGTACGCCCCCCAATATCAGGCGCATTACAAACTACTGCGGGCGCTCTGTAATGCACCTGATACTGGCGCACGGGCGATGTAAAGATATAGCGAACGGAGCTGCACCTGATATCGGGCTCAAAAGACGCCAGACTTCTGGCGCAGCTCTGTTCATATATGTCACCCAGAGACTCTGTGCCCTGGAGGAACCCATCATATCCAGTACTTTATGGTTGGGGCAATCCTGGAGGCCTGGTGTCTAAAGAATGGTTTTGAAGATGCTCTATAGGTCTCCCAAGAAATGCATAGCGTTGAGAAGGTAAAATAGGTCCTGGACCTCTTCAGGCTGATCCACAGCCTGCTCAGCTACTCCATCCTGGACTGTCCTGATGTTGATGAAGAAGATGACTAGTATCCCTCTCCCATTGTGTCTTACAACAAAGCTTTGGGCACGAGTTCCTCTCTCCATCCCCTTCTCCCCAATCCTTATCACTGTCTGCAATGCTTTGTTGCCTGAAGTGTCAGATAACAAATATAGAGGGTAAGTTTAGGTAACCCAATAACACCAATAGATACTATTTAGGTCTTAAAAATATTAATACAAATCACTGGACAAGACCATAAAACATAACTTTTAATAATCTCTGATAAAAATCTGTCTATATATTAAACTACACTAACCCTAATGAGAAACCTATCCAGTCATGGCCAAAGGTTTTGAGAATGACACAAATATTATATTTTCACATGATCTGTTGCCCTCTGGTTTTTATGTGTGTTTGTCAATATTTTTATCACATACAAAATACAAGTGCAATCATATTATGT
This sequence comes from Phyllomedusa bahiana, assembly GCA_025379985.1. NCBI lineage: Eukaryota > Metazoa > Chordata > Amphibia > Anura > Hylidae > Phyllomedusa > Phyllomedusa bahiana. The sequence continues at coordinate 5,838 of JAODAL010063679.1, forward strand.
ATTAACAAAAGCTTTTATTGACAGAATGAGTTTAAAAGCAGCCCAAATCAATATTTGCAGTGTTGACCCTTCTTCTTCAGGACCTTCAATTCTCCCTGCAGCTCTCAATCATTTCCGGGAAAAAAAATTTTCCGCCCTGATAGCGGTCCATTTTTGCACAATAAATTTCTTGCATTTTTTTTACAATTTGTTGGTTTTTTTTTGTCCCCCCCCGCCCTCTTGATGTTTGGCCCAACAAGTTCTCAATGGATTAAATCGGGGGAGTTTCCGGGCCCAAATGGCCCCCAACATCTCAATGTTTTGTTCCCGACCCTTTTGTTATCCCCTTTTGTTTTATGAAAGGGTGCTCCACCCAACGGGAAAAAAGGCATTTTTTGATCACCAAACTGCCCCTTGGAGTTTGGGAGAAGTTGCTCTTGGAGGAAAATTCTGGTACCATTCTTTATTCATGGTTTGTGTTTTTAAAGGCAAACTGTTAGAAAGCCTTTCCCCCTTGGGGCTGAGAAGCAACCAAACACGGGGAATGGTTTCTGGATGCTTTACAGTTGGCTTGAGACAAGACGGTGGTTCGCTCCCCTTTTGTCTTCTCCAAAACAAGCTTTTTTTCCAATTTTTCCCAAAAACTTTTGGGAAAGGGGATTCATCAAGAAAATGATTTTACCCCAGTCCTCAGCAGTCCATTTCCCTTTACCTTTGGCAAAAATATCAGTCGGTCCCGATGTTTTTTCGGAAGAAGGGGGTTTCTTTGCTGCCCCCCTTACCCAAAAAGGCCTTGCCCCAAGATATCCGCCTCACAGTGCGGGGCAAAAGCACCAAAACCGCCTGTTTGGGCCATTCCTGAGCAAGCTCTGCCCCTGCGGGAAACCCCAAATTCCGAAGCTGAAACACTTTTAAAGAGACGGCCCTTTGGTGTTTTTGCTGGTTTTTCCCCGGCCCTGGAGTTTTTTTAAAGCAACAAGGGAAACCCTCTCTCCTTGAATTCCTTATGATGCGAAAGATTTTGACTGGGGGTGAAATCTTTCTTTGCAATACCCCCTTCCCTTTAGGAAATTTTGGGGCATTGCAAAATGCCCCTGCACGTTTTTTTTAAGAGAAAACCCAAAAGTTAAGAAGAGAAACAATGATCCCAACCCCCAAACCCTCCTTTTAAAAGTGTCCAAAGGGTTTTGATTCTTACTTAAAACATGACAGATTGATCTCCAGCACTGTTTCCCCATCAACACCCACACCTTTGTTAATGGGGCCCAAACACTGAAACGGAAAACCCGGGTCCCTTTTAAAACCCCGGCCCCGCAATGAAATTTAAATGTGTTTTGGGGAAAAATTCATTTTCTAGGCAACATTGACTGTGCAATTAATTGCTTTAAGCTAAATCACTCTTTATAACATTCTGAGTATATGGAAATTGCCATTATAAAACCTGATGCAGTAGACTTTGTAAAAATTAACATTTGTATCATTCTCAAAACTTATGGCCATGACTGTAGTATCCCTCTCCCATTGTGTCTTACACAAAGCTTTGGGCACATGAGTTCCTCTCTCCATCCCCTTCTCTCCAATCCTTATCACTGTCTGCAATGCTTTGTTGCCTGAAGTGTCAGATAGATCACAAATATAGAGGGTAAGTATAGGTAACCCAATAACACCAATAGATACTATTTAGGTCTTAAAAATATTAATACAAATCACTGGACAAGACCATAAAACATAACTTTTAATAATCTCTGATACAAATCTGTCTATATATTAAACTACACTAACCCTAATGAGAAGCCTATCCTAAATACTGCCTATAAATAATTTGGAAAAAAATCGTCCTGATAAAGACGGTCCCACCTGGAACCTAAACTATCCTTACCCTAATGCAAACCCCATTTTATAAATTTTAAAGGACAACCCCCCCAAAAAGAAACCACTAAAAAAAAGCTTTTATGGTTAGGGGGTGAAGCCCCTCAATTCTAGATATCAAAGGGAAATCCAGATATAATACTAATTAACAAAAGCCGACGCTTTTTTTTTCCTATCTTTTTTTAAGGGGAATTTTTCCCCGGGGGTTAATAACAGGCCCATATAAAAAAAATGGGCAGTATTGCGGAAAAGCAGTGCTAGTAAAAGGGGAAAATCTTCCTTAGATTTTGGGTTAAAATCAGAAAGCAATAATGCATTCCCGTGTTTAGGGGGACAAATTTTAAATTACGGTAAAAACATAAAAATAAAAAGGGGATTCCCCACACTAAATGGTTTTGGGGCAGTGGCCAATTTAAATTTTTAATTAGAAACATTATGTGACTCTAACAAATATATATTAGGGAAAATTTAGATGCAAATTTTAGTGGCAGTGGCCCCAAAAATACACATTGATGGGCAACATAATAAAGACCTTCATACTTCCCCAAGTTTTTCTTAACATTTGCCACCTTTTCCCCCTCAAAGTTTATTTTATTACCTCCCCTCAAAAATCCCAAAATTCGATTTTCCCTAGCAGTCTATTTTATCCATCAAATGTCAATTTCATAGAAGTTTTAAAAAACCACCCGTATGTATCATTAGCACGGGGCCCAATTGTTTTTCTCGCTGTTTTTAAATTGCACCAACGGCTTTTTTTTAAATTTTCTCTTTTTTAATGCCGCCCCCTGGTTTTTTAGCCTTGTCACATAACCACCCTCGTATAAAATCCTATACCATAAAAAACACTGTACAACACATAACCCCCCAGATACCCCATAATAAAAACGGGGCCCTCACATAACCCCCCCAGTAACACCGATAAAACATAATACACCCTGGACGTCACATAACCCCCGCAGTATACATCCCCATACACATAATACACTGTGATTCACATAAAACCCCTCAGTATACACATAATACAAATGGGACATCACCCTAACCCCGCAGTAAAAACACATAATTTCACTGTGACGTCACCTAAAACCCCCAGTATACACATAAACCAAATGGGGACGTCACATTTAAACCCCGCAGTATACACATAAAACACTGGAAAGTCAAAATTTGCCCCGCAGAAAAACACATAATACACTGTGACCGGGCACATAACCACGCATTTAAAACACATAATACACTGTGACGTCACATAACCCCGCAGTATACCCCCGAAAACACCTAATACACCCCGTGACGTCACATAACCCCCCAGTAAACACATAATTCAAACCCCGTGACGTCACATAACCCGCAGTATACACATAAAAACACTTTTGACGTCACATAACCCCCCCATATAACCCCCCCTATACCCCAAATTAAAACTGTGACGTAAAATAACCCCCCAGTATAAAAACCTAATACACTGTGGGTTCACATAGCCAAAAGCAGTAAAAACCCAAATACACGTGACGTCACCCTAACCCCGCAATAAACAAAAATTTCACTGTGACCTCAAAATAACCCCCCTAAAACACAAATAAACTGTGACGTCAATAAACCCTGCAGTATACACAAAAATACACTGTGACCTTTACTTTAAACCCCCCAGTAAAACACCGTAAACAAATACACTGTACGTCACAAATCCCCCCAGTATAAAACCCCTATACACAAAATACACGTGACGTCACATTAAAACCCCGCAGTATACCCGAAAACACAAATCACCCGTGACGTCCCCATAATTTCCCCAGTATACACCCTAACCCCATAAACACGTGACGTCACATAACCCCCCAGTATACACCGTAACACATAAAAACACTGTGACGTCACATAATCCCCGCAGTATACACCGTATTTCACATAATACACTGTGAAGTCACATAACCCCGCATTTTAAAAACCGATACACATAAACACTTTGAGTCACATAATCCCGCAGTATAAAAAATAAAAACCCTGAAAGTCACATAGCCCCGCAGTATACCCATAATAAAACCGGATTGACGCACATAAAACCCCGCAGTATACACATAATACACTGGACGTCCCCCTAACCCCCCCATAAAACCCCGATACACATAAATTTCACTGTTACGTCACATAACCCCCCCCAGAAAAACCCCATAAAACACTGTTTATTCCAAATAGCCAAAGCAAAATACACATAATACACTGGACGGGCACATAACCAAAAGCAGTATAAAACATAATTTCACTGTGACGTCCAAAAAACCCCCCAGTAACACATAATACACTTTTGACGTCACATAACCCCGGCCCGTAAAAAAACATAATAAAAAAACGTGACGTCACAAACCCCGCATAAAACACATAATACACTGTGACTTTACAAACCCCCCCGTATCAACCCCGTATACACATAATAAAAACTGTGACCCACATAATCCCCCCCATTTTAAAACAGTAACAAAAAAATACAAATGTGACCCACAAAAACCCGCATAAAACACCGTATACACAAAATAACATGTGCTCCCCAAAAACCCCGCAGTATAAAAACAAAAACACTGTGGGTGGCCAAAATAACCCCCCATATACAAACCCTATAAAAACATAATAAAAACTTAAAAAAACCCCCTAATCCCGCAGTAAACACCGAATAACCCCATAATACACTGTTGGGCGTCAATAACCCCCCCAGGGATACACATAATACACTGTGCGTTAATAACCCCGGGAGTATACACCGTATACACATAATTTCACTGTGACCTCACATAACCCCCCCAGTAAAACACATAATACACGTGACTCAAAATAACCCCGCAATATACACAACATAACACCCCGTGAAAATCACAAAACCCCGCAGTATACACATAATACACTGTACGTTTACATAAAACCCCGCAGTATACACATAAACAAATGTGACTTTCCCCTAAAACCCCCCAGTATACACCTAATACACTGTGACTTCCCCATAACCCCGCATTTTACCCCAAATAAACTTTAAATTTAAAAATAACCCCGCAGTAAAACACCGAAAAAACATAAAACACCTTTTGGGCGTCACATAACCCCGCAGAATTTACCAAAACCCTATACCCAAAATAAAACTGGGGACATCACATAATCCCCATTTAAACACCGGAAAACACAAAATACACCCTGTGACGTCACATAAACCCCCCAGTATACACCTATAAAACATAATACACTGTGACCCTTTTTACTAACCCCGCATAAACACCAAAAAACCCTAATGCACTGTGACGGGGCACATAAAACCCCGCAGTAAAACACCCCTATACACATAAAACACTGTGACGTCACCTAACCCCGAGTAAACATCCTATACACATAATCCCCTGTGACGCACATAAACCCCCCAGTATACACCGTATACACAAAAAACTTAAAAAAAACTTGTGAAATTTAAAATAAAAACCCCGCAGATTTCACCGTAAACAAAAAATAAACGTGATGTCAATAAACCCCGCAGTATACAAACCCTATACACATAATGCACTGTGACCTCACATAACCCCGCAGTATACATCCTATACACAAAATTTCACTGGACTCCAAAATAACCCCCGCAGTATACAAACCCTAAAACAAAATAATACACGGGGAAATCCCCATAACCCTGCAGTATACACCGTATACACATAAATAACGGAAACTCAAATAAAACCCCCCAGTATACAAACCTATACACATAATAAAAAACTGTTTTCACATAATCCCCCAAAATAAAACACATAATACACTGTGAAAGTCACATAACCCCGCAGTAAAACACATAAAAACACTTGACGTCACATAACCCCGCAGTATACACATAATACACTGTGACTTTACAAAACCCCCCAGTATTTCACATAAAAACACCCGTGAAATCCCCATAACCCCGCCCAAAATACACATAATACCCTTTTGACCTCACATAAAACCCCCCCAATAAAACCAAATACACGTGACATCCCAAAAACCCCGCATATACCAAAAAAAAAAAAAAAAACACTGGGGAAAGTCACATAAAACCCCGCAGTATACACATTAAAAAAAACTGGACGTCCCCCATAAACCCCCCAGTAAAACCCGGATACACAAAAACAAAAAACCCGTGACCACAAAACCCCCCAGTATCCCCGTATACACATAATACACTGTTTACGTCACATAACCCCGCATATACAAAACCCGTAAAACAAAATGCAAATGTTACCTTTACATAAACCCCGGATTTTAAAACCGTAAAAAACTAATGCACTGTGACGTCACATAACCCCGCAATATCAACCCTTACACATAAAAACACTGTGGGCTCACATAACCCCGCAGTATTTTTTCCCAAAACCCCCTATACAAAAAAATATTTCGTGAAATTTAAATAACCCCTGCAGTAAACCCTCCAATACACAAAAACACTGTTTATGTTCCCCATAACCCCCCAGTATACACATAATACACTGTGACGTTTACATAACCCCGCAAATATACACATAATTTAAACTGTACATTTACATAACCCCGCAGTATACACCGTTTTACACAAAAAACACTGTGACCTTTACATAACCCCGCTATACCCCCGTATACACATAATTTCATGTTTACGTCACATAACCCCGCAAATACAAAAAAATTTCACCCGTGACGTAAAATAACCCCTCAGAAAACACAGGAAAAAAACTGTGACGTCCCCAAAACCCCGCAAATAAAACACATAAATACACGTTGGGCGTCAAAATAACCCCGGGAGTATAACCGTATACAAAATAAAATACTGGGGACTTTAAATAACCCCCAGTTAAAAACATCCTATACACATAATACCCCTGTGAAAGCACTAACCCCGCAGAAAACACATAAAACCTGGGGACGTCACATAAACCCTTTCAGTTACACATAATACACTGGAAAAACACATAACCCCCGCAGATAAAACCCCCTTTTACACATAATACTTTTTGGGCTTTACATAACCCCCAGGGAAAACACCGTATTCACTAATCACTGTGAAAGACACATAACCCCCCCCCGTATACCCCGATACCATATTACAAATGTGAAGTCACATAACCCCCCCCAGTAATACACAAAATACACTGTGATGTCACATAGCCACGCATTTTAAAAACATAAAAAACCCCGTGGGCTCACAAAAACCCCCCCCAAAAATACACATAATCACTGTACGTCACATAAACCCCGCAATAAAACATAAAAACACTGTTCGTCACATAAAACCCCGCAGTATACACATAAACACGTGACTCACATAAACCCCCCCCAGTATACACCGAAAAACACAAAATAAAAACTTTTGAAACCCCAAATCCCGCAGTAAACACCCCTATACACAAAAATACACCCGTGACGTCACATAAACCCCGCAGTAAACACCGTAAAACACATAATGGGACTGTTACGTCACATAAACCCCCAGTAACACCGTAAAAAAAAAAACATAATACACTTGACGTCACTTAAAACCCCCCATTTTACACCGTATACACATAAAAAACGTTACGTCACATAAAACCCGCAGTATACACCGTAACAAAATAATACACTGTGACGCACATAACCCCGCCCTAAAACCGTATACAAAAATACACTGTGAAGTCACAAAACCCCGCCCGTATACACAAATAACTGTGACTCAAATAACCCCGCAATAAAAACACATAATTTCACTGTGAGTCACATACCCGCAGTATACACATAATAACTTGACGTCAATAACCCCGCAAATATAAAACATAATACATGTGAATCACATAACCCCGCATATACACTAATACCTGTGTCACATAACCCCGAACAGTATACACTAATACACTGTGAGTCACATAAACCCGCAGTAAACACCATAAAAACACTGTGACTCACATAAACCCCCCAGTTACACCTATACACTAAACACTGTGAGTTCAATAAGCCCCCGCAGATACACCTATACAATAATACATGGACTCAATTTTAACCCCGCGTATACCCCGTAACACTAACACTGGACTTTAACATAAACCCGAGTTACCCGTATACAATAACACTGTTCGTCACATACCCCGCAGTATACACCTATAAAAATAATCATTGACGTCACATAACCCGCGTTTTCACCCCTATAAAAATAATAACTGTGAGTCAATAACCCGCAGTATCACCTATACACATAAAACACTGTGAGTCACTAACCCGCTATACAATAATAAACTGTGATCACTAACCGCAGTATACAATAATCACTGTACTAATAAACCCGCGTATAAAATTTAAAACAAATACACTGTCCCTCAAAACCCCCGCAGTATACAGATACAATAATTCCCCGTGCGTCAATAACCCCCCAGTATACACCCATAAAAATTTCACTGTGAGTCCCTAACCCGCAGTATAAACCCCTAAACACTGTGCGTCAAATAACCCCCCCGTATCACCGTATACACATAATCACTGTGACTCACATAATCCCGCAGTATACACGTTTTAAAACATTAATACACTGTGACGTCACATAACCCCGCAGTATACACCGTTATCACATAATACACTGTGACCGGGGGCACATAACCCCGCCCCCGTATACATACCCGTATACACATAATTCACTGTGACGTCACATAACCCCCCAGTATACACCGTAAACACAAAATAAACAGTGACGTCACATAACCCCCCAGTATCACTATACACATAATACACTGTGACGTCACATAATCCCGCAGTATACACATAATACACGTGAGTCACATAACCCCGCTTCATTTCACATAATACACTGTGACGTCACATAACCCCGCAGTATACACAGTATACACATAATACACTGTGACGTCACATAACCCCGCAGTATACACCGTTTTTACACAATAATCACTGTGACGTTTACATAATCCCGCAGTATACACCGTATACACATAATACACTGTGACGTCACATAACCCCGCAGTATACACCGTATACACATAATACACTGTGATGTCACATAATCCCGCAGTATACACATAATACACTGATGTCACATAGCCACGCAGTATACACATAATACACTGTGACGTCACATAACCACGCAGTATACACCGTATACACATAATACACTGTGACGTCACATAACCCCGCAGTATACACCGTATACACATAATGCACTGTGACGTCACATAACCCCGCAGTATACACCGTATACACATAATACACTGTGACGTCACATAACCCCGCAGTATACACATAATACACTGTGATGTCACATAACCCCGCAGTATACACCGTATACACATAATACACTGTGACGTCACATAACCCCGCAGTATACACCGTATACACATAATACACTGTGACGTCACATAACCCCGCAGTATACACATAATACACTGTGACGTCACATAACCCCGCAGTATACACCGTATACACATAATACACTGTGACGTCACATAACCCCGCAGTATACACCGTATACACATAATACACTGTGACGTCACATAACCCCGCAGTATACACATAATACACTGTGACGTCACATAACCCCGCAGTATACACATAATACACTGTGACGTCACATAACCCCGCAGTATACACATAATACACTGTGACGTCACATAACCCCGCAGTATACACCGTATACACATAATACACTGTGACGTCACATAACCCCGCAGTATACACCGTATACACATAATACACTGTGACGTCACATAATCCCGCAGTATACACCGTATACACATAATACACTGTGACGTCACATAACCCCGCAGTATACACCGTATACACATAATACACTGTGACGTCACATAATCCCGCAGTATACACGTATAAATTTTTAAAACTGTGAACTCACATAACCCGAAAGGGTATACAGTATACACATAATACACTGTGACGTCACATAACCCCGCAGTATACACATAATACACTGTGACGTCACATAACCCCGCAGTATACACATAATACACTGTGACGTCACATAACCCCGCAGTATACACATAATACACTGTGACGTCACATAACCCCGCAGTAACCCGTATACACATAATTTCACTGTGACTCACATAACCCCCCAGTATCACCGTATACACATAATACACTGTGACCTCACATAACCCCGCAGTATACACCATATACACATAATACACTGGATCACATAACCCGCAGTATACACCGTATAAAACATAATCACTGTGACGTCACATAACCCCGGGTTACACCGTATACACATAATACACTGTGACGTCACATAATCCCGCAGTATACACCGTATACACATAATACACTGTGACGTCACATAACCCCGCAGTATACACCTATACACATAATAACACTGTGACTCACATAACCCCGCAGTAATAACACCCTAATACACTGTGATGTCACATAACCCGCAGTATACACGTTACACATAATACACTGTGCAGTCACATAACCCGCAGTATACACGTATACATAATACACTGTGACGTCACATAACCCCGCAGTATACACCGTATACACATAATACACTGTGACGTCACATAACCCCGCAGTATACACCGTATACACATAATATACTGTGACGTCAAATAACCCCGCAGTATACATCCTATACACATAATACACTGTGACGTCACATAACCCCGCAGTATACACATAATACACTGTGACGTCACATAACCCCGCAGTATACACATAATACACTGTGACGTCACATAACCCCGCAGTATACACCGTAAAACACATAATATACTTGAGTCACATAATCCCAGTAACACCGTATACACATTTAAAACACTGTGACGTCACATAACCCGCAGTATAAAACCGTATACACATTAAAACACTGTGACGTCAACATAAACCCCGCAGTATACACCATAAATTAAAAACTGTGACGTCACATAACCCCCCAGTATACACCTTATACACATATAACTGTGAGTCACATAAACCAGTAAAAACCGTTACACATAAACCTGTGACGTCACATATCCCGCAGTATACACCATAAACAATACTGTATCACATAACCCGCAGTATACACATAAAACACTGTGACGTCACATAACCCCGCAGTATACAAAGAATACACATATACACTGTTGGGGTCACATAACCCCGCAGTATACACCGTATACACATAATACACTGTGACCTCACATAACCCCGCAGTATACACCGTATACACATAATGCACTGTGACGTCACATAATCCCGCAGTATACATCCTATACACATAATATACTGTGACGTCACATAACCCTGCAGTATACACCGTATACACATAATAACTGTGACGTCACATAATCCCGCAGTATACACCCTTAACATAATCACTGTGACATCACTAATCCGCAGTATACACATAATACACTGTGACGTCACATAACCCCGCAGTATACACATAATACACTGTGACGTCACATAACCCCCCAGTATAAACAAAAATAATACAAATGTGACGTCACATAATCCCGCAGTATACACATAATACACTGTGACGTCACATAACCCCGCAGTATACACCGTATACACATAATACACTGTGACGTCACATAACCCCGCAGTATACACCGTATACACATAATACACTGTGACCTCACATAACCCCGCAGTATACACCGTATACACATAATACACTGTGACGTCACATAACCCCGCAGTATACACCGTATACACATAATACACTGTGACGTCACATAACCCGCAGTATACACCTATACACATAATAACTGTGACGTCACATACCCCGCAGTATACACCGTTATACACAAATACACTGTGACTCAATAACCCGCAGTATACACCTATCCATAATACAAATGTGACGTCACATAAAACCCCGCTTTCAGATACACAAATCACTGTGACTCACAATAACCCCGTATACAGTTAACATAATCCACTGTGACGTCACATAACCCTGCAGTATACACATAATACACTGTGACGTCACATAACCCCGCAATATACACATAATACACTGTGACGTCACATAACCCCGCAGTATACACATAATACACTGTGACGTCACATAACCCCGCAGTATACACCGTATACACATAATTAAAATTGTGACTTTACATAACCCCGCAGTATACACCGTATACACATAATACACTGTGACGTCACATAAACCCGCAGTATACACATAATACACTGTGACGTCACATAACCCCGCAGTATACACCGTATACACATAAATTTCCTGTGATTTACATAACCCCGCAGTATACACCGATACACATAAACACTGTGACGTCACATAACCCGCAGTTACACCGAAAACACATAATCACTGTGACGTCACATAAAACCCCCCATATACACAATAATACATGTGACGTCACATAAACCCCCAGTATACCAAACATAATACACTGTGACGTCCCCATTAACCCCGCATTATACACCTTATACACATAATACACTGTGACCTCACATAACCCCGCAGTATACACCGTATACACATAATCACTGTGGGCGTCACATAAACCCGCAGTTACCTAACACATAATACTGTGACGTTTACATAACCCGCAGTTTTACACCATAATAATACACTGTGACGTCACATAACCCCGCAGTATACACCGTATACACATAATACACTGTGACGTCACATAATCCCGCAGTATACACATAATACACTGTGACGTCACATAACCCCGCAGTATACACATAATACACTGTGACGTCACATAACCCCGCAGTATACACATAATACACTGTGACGTCACATAACCCCGCAGTATACACATAATACACTGTGACGTCACATAACCCCGCAGTATACACCGTATACACATAATACACTGTGACGTCACATAACCCCGCAGTATACACATAATACACTGTGACGTCACATAACCCCGCAGTATACACCGTATACACATAATACACTGTGACGTCACATAATCCCGCAGTATACACCGTATACACATAATACACTGTGACGTCACATAACCCCGCAGTATACACCGTATACACATAATACACTGTGACGTCACATAACCCCGCAGTATACACCGTATACACATAATACACTGTGACGTCACATAACCCCGCAGTATACACCGTATACACATAATACACTGTGACGTCACATAACCCCGCAGTATACACATAATACACTGTGATGTCACATAGCCACGCAGTATACACATAATACACTGTGACGTCACATAACCACGCAGTATACACATAATACACTGTGACGTCACATAACCCCGCAGTATACACATAATACACTGTGACGTCACATAATCCCGCCGTATACACCGTATACACATAATGCACTGTGACGTCACATAACCCCGCAGTATACACCGTATACACATAATACACTGTGACGTCACATAACCCCGCAGTATACACCGTATACACATAATACACTGTGACCTCACATACCCCGCAGTATATATCCTAAAACTGGAAAA
>JAODAL010063680.1:0-19114 GCA_025379985.1 Phyllomedusa bahiana
CCCCCGACACATAGGAGATTTGGAGACTGTGTGTTTTTACCATAACTGAAGCCCAAACTGCAAAAACTGAACTTTTGGGCACTGAGTATGATTTAGAAATCCAAGCACTCTGTGTAATATATATCCATGTATATGAGAGTTAGTGTTATGTGAGCCTGCAAATTCGCCAAAAAACAGCTTCTGGTTGTGGAAAAGATGCAGCCAGCAATACCAAACCACTAACAATTGATGTCTATGGAGAGGAAAATGCTATCTAACTAACTAAGAGAAGTCTGTACAGTACAGAGAGTGAGCTGAAAAGGGCCATTCACAAGGCAATACAGTGAAATATATTAAAAATGGTTCATGTGTTTTAGCAGCCAATGAGAGCCCTACACCTCAGCGTTAAAAGTTTTTGACACTTGTCTGTGCTCTGCACTGATTGGATGGCCCTAAAAGTGCAGAAAGATGATTAATGGCCGCCAAAAGTGCAGAAGCTGCTGAAAACTAAACTGAAAAGGGCGTGTCAAACTAGAACTTAACTTGAACGAACAGTAAAATTTTCAGTTTGGTTCGAGTTCAAAAAATTTCCCGAAAAGTTCACTAGAAATAACTTTTCTAGATCAGTTTCGAATAAAACACTAGTGGTGACTAAGGGATGAGCGATGCTATCGGCTCGATTTTTATGTTTATCGATGTTTTCTCGATGATGCAATAGTTTACTTAAAATATCGAACGATAATCGTTATCCGTTTACAATCGCGCCTTTTTCAGCACTCCTGTAATTTTGGCAGCCACCAATCAGCGAAGAGCATAGAGCAGGGTGAGCTGGGGGGTACCGACTCTGATTGGGTGGTGAATGGATCTCATTGCGGAAAAAATCACATGCCCTTTCTTTTTAATGTATGTGATTCCATTTCCTGTTCAGCGTCATTTCTCACTGATCTCACTACAGAGCAACACGTCTCACTCCCTTGTCCCAATACATGTTGTCAGGCTTCTATTATACGGGAAAACCATCCTTGTAGTTGCGAAGCTTAGGATATAGTTAGATTAGAGATTTCAAGTTCTGATTTAGTTAGAGAGAGACTTGTAAAGAAATCTAGTGTTGTGTGCAGCCTAGTAGGGTGGGGGCGAGGTTTGGTTCAGAAAGGAGGGTTGATGATGTGTAGCCCAGCCTGTCCTGTCCTGAACTCGCATGGAAATAGCAATTTTTTTTTAACACTGAAACTGTCCCTTTTGTTTTTGCATTCCTATTGGTGTCTGTGCGTCTCGGTTTTTTGCCAATAGCCCCCTTGTACGCAAATTGGGTTACAGATATTTTATAGTAACTGCCGCCTGTTGTCAGTGGTGCCAAAAATGCCATATCTAATCCATATAACTTTTAAATAGTTCTATTTCACTTAGTGTGTCTCAATTTGACGCAAATTGTGCACTTGTATGCAAATTGGGTTACAGATATTTTATAGTAACTGGTGCTACATGTCAGCGTTGTAAAAGTGAGCAATTTCGTTCCACCCACACAAATTGACAGTAGAATGCAGGAATTTGAGACAGGGCTCGTTGAACAACTCTACCCCCTAGGGCCCTGCCAGCTGAACCTCCGCGTTCCCGGTTGGGACGTTCTTGCTGCCAACACATATGTGACGAGATGTTGGTCCCTGGTGCAAAAAGTGATAGGGGTGTCCTGCCAGTTGCCATGTGCCATTTCCAATCCCGGGTTCTTGTTTTGTGTCAAAGGGGCCCCTTTGCAGCTGCTACCGCTGTACCTGCTGTGGCTGCGCCGTCCTCATGTTTTCGGTTAGCCATTGAACATAATACATTTTTTTAGCATATGAATTTTTTTTCTCTGACTTTTATAGCCTAATTGTCTTGCCTAAGATGTAGCACATATCCAGTTTACTGTTGTGGCTGTTAATTCCAGCTTCTCCTCACCTGTGTAAGAATGAAGCTGTTGTTCCTTTCCCATAGACTTTAATGGTCATCGGTGATATTCGACTATCGACATGATAATTGCGGATATCGACTCAATAACGATTGTTGACACAATTGCTCATCACTAGTGGTGACGTCTTTGTTGCATGGTTTGTGTCACCTGTAGTGAGTGGTGGTGATACTTGTGTGATTGTAACTGACACCCAAGGTCATGCAAGGGCAAGCTCCAGTTCTGTAGTTTTGAAAAGTGAAAATGACTGTGATTTGTCAGTTGTCCATTATGAGGTGAGCGAGTGCTGTGAGCTCACAGTTGAAACTTGTATGAACCCTCTGGTCTCCACCTCTGATGATGTAGGACTGCAAGATGAGAGCCTAATCCTGACTGTGGAGATGACCAGAGCAGAGGGGTCCTAACATGATCATTGTGAGTTAAGAGTAGACTGATGGCTCTGGGACAGATGAATGAACCCTGGAGTCTAGTAACTGTGTGCATTCACTGTTGTCAAGTGGGGTCAAGTTTGTTCTGAAATATTTGTCTGTAAAATTAGGACAGTTCAGTAAGGACCAATGGTCTTTACTAGTGAGTAGTCAGGCAGATGGAAGGGGGATGTTGCCATAAGTGCCAGATTGCGACATAGTTGTTACCCGTGATACAGATAGTTGGAAAAAGGTTATAAATATGGAGTGGGTTGATGAATGTTATACTACTCCTGAGAAAATTAGGGTGCCTCTCCAGGGAAATAGAGAGAAGCCTGAGGTATGTAAGGACTTTTGACCCTGAAGGGATGCTTACCCAAGGTGAAAAAGCCTATGGCCTTTGTCAAAAGGGGGGATGTATGATAGTGTGACTTTAAGTTGCATGTGTTTGCCACTAGGTGGTATACAGCAGGGGACCTGCGAGATACATGCCACCGAGGTGCCTGGCTTCGGTGGGGGAAGTTAGCATTGGTTAGTGACACTTGTTAGTATCAGTATGGTTGCTCTGCAGCTATTATGGACTGATTTTTCTGGAATGGCTGTAGTGTTGGGTGAGAGGCTGTTCCCATGTTCCAGGCCCGGTATTACAGGTTTATTAAAGCCTGGTACTTCAGGACACCAGGGGGTTGTGGTTGCTACCTGGAGCTTCTGGGGGAATACAATGTAACATGCTGTAGCTTCTCAAGTGCTTACCCATACATTCTGTATTCATTAAAGGGGTTTTCTCACTACAGGCTTTCTCAGGCATTTTGAACTTTCTCTCTAGCTTACAGCTTCAAATAGGAGGCATGTCTTTGCTCACTGAAGACTGGTGACATCATCACACCCCTCCCTGCTCCCTCTTGAGTCATCATCATCATCATTCTGTGTGAACAGTGGAAGGGAGAGGATGTCACAGCTCTGCAGACCTTCTGCAATGGTTAGTTCTCATGCCTGGAGACCTGTCACCTCTCTACACAAGCAGTCTTTATAACCAGAACACCTGTATTGGTGTACATAGTTATACATATAGCCTGAACTGATGTAACAAATGTGAGAATGGCACTCTACTCCCCCCTCTGTTATCAGGCAGGAGGTAAAGGGGGATCAGAATGTATAAGACTGTGTTATATGGGGGGAAGAGTGAATATAACAGCTAGAGACTCAGTAATTGCCCAGTTCCTTCACATAGAGCTATCACTGTGAGAGGAGCAGAGAGGAGCTCAGGCAGCCTTTATTACACAGTTCAGTGTGTAGTGAAAGACAATGAGAACATAGACATAGACAGTGCAGAAAGCCAGTTTCAGTTTAATTTTCACACAGCTCAGAGATGAGTGCAGGACAGCCAATCACAGCACAGGGGGTGTGTCCCGCACAGGGGGCGCATCCTGACCGGGGCTGAACAAATCACAGCAAAGGGGGCATGACATGAACCTAGGCTTCAGATTTAGCTCTAGACACAGATTAGCTAATATCTACTATACTAAATGATATAAGTAATAAAAACCAATTGCAAAAGTGCTTATTTTTACTGTCCCTATCATTACAGATATGTTCTTTGTAGTGAGAAAACCCCTTTAAGACATTTTAATTTGCAATAAGAAAAAGTAATTAGAAAACATGAGAACATAATTTTATCACTTAATCTGCGAAAATCACTGTGGTGAAGTGTAGATGTCACCAGAATGTCATGTTTTGTTAGGTGATCAATTACAAAAAGTTTATCAGATGTTAAAAGTAACTTTTAGATATTAGAGAGTAAACATTAACTGCAACTCTAAATTGCATAAAATTGCAAAGAATGTCTCTGCCATTGTAATATAATGCTGTAGTGTGGGCTCCACACTTTTTATTGTAATGTGTTTTATAATGACATTTGTTATAATTTTTGGATCAGGAACAGTATTTGAGATGAAAGTACAATGAAAGAACTATCTTTTACGGAGCTAAAGATTAAATTCTCATTAATTATATAAAACTTATTTATCTTCTACATCATTGTGCGCTGTGTTGATAACTTTAAATTGGTTTTCACGGAGCTCCCTCTACTGGAAAGGAATCAAATGGCACAGAAGTGATGCACATTGCTTGTATGAATGCCATTTCTTTCAAACAACTGCCTACTATTTAGAGCTTTTTTCTACTTGATACATTTCCTTATATCAGGGGTTCACAACATTTTCTGTTCCAAAGGTCACATTGTTATATTGTACCTCTTCCAGTAACAGTCACAGTAAATGTATTAGGGCTATTTCCCATATAAAACCTTTATGTAAGGTGACCAGAAATTTTGGGAGCGAAAGAGGGATGTGCAGCACCCCAAAAATTTGTATAGACCACTCCCTCTTTATACAAATCCACGCCTTTTAACAAAATGACATCCCCACTTCACCCAGCTACTGTGTGACAAAAGTTAAATGAGGGGTTTATATCACCAAGCTTTCCTGGATGTTGCTCCAGGGGAGCTGAGAGATGCTGCCAAACTGTACCTGAACCTAAACCATTATACTACAACCATACAGTGCCAATATAGTTCAGACTGAATATTACCACCTTATAGGGACCATATAGTGGTAAGTACCAGTGTACACAAGCTCTGCAGACTATATGTCACCCCTACATAGTGACCATATAGTGGTAGATACCAGTGTACACAGGCTCTGCAGGCACAAAACTGATTATAGTGCAGTTACATTTAAGGACTCACAGGTGATGTCTTTTCTCATTGGAGTCATTCACTTTCCTTAATCATCTTCAATCAGCCATACTATCATGGTGTCTTCTCCCAGCCACAACTCATTTCTGTAGAATTTACCACATAAATATTTTAGAATCCTAATTTTTCCAATACCCATATACCTATGTACCTACTCGGGGGGTTACATACCTACCTACCTAGTGGAGATCTATATAGAAAAGCTTAGTGACCCGCTTTCCTATTATAGGAAAGTCGGATGCCTGCTGTTGGAGATAGCAAGTCACCCATCAGTCCTATAAAGACCCTAATAAAGTGGGTAGGTGTATATGTCCCCCAGTAGGTTATAGGTACATAGGGCCCCCAGTCTGTATTCTGTATTTAGGTTTATGTCCCCCCCATATAATTCTATATGGTAGGCATAGGACCCCCATAGTCTGTATGGTACAGTTATAGGTCCCCCTTAGTCTGTAGGGTAGGCAGGAATAGGTCATTGTCAGTATAGGCAGGCATATGTCCCCCACAGTCAGTATAGGCAGGTATGGGTCCCCCATAGGCAGGTAAAGGTCACCAATAGGCAGGAATAGGTCCCCCATAGATAGGTCTAGGTCCCTCATAGGCAGGTATAGGTCTCCCATAGGCAGGTAAATGTTTCCTATAGGCAGTATAGCTCCCCATAGGCGGGTAAATGTCCTCCGTAGGCAGTACAGTTTCCCATAGGCAGGTAAATGTCCCCCGTAGGCCGATAATTGTCCCCCATAGGCAGGTAAATGTCTCCGTAGGCAGGTAAATGTTCCCCATAGGCAGTATTGGTCCCCATAGGCAGAAAAAATGCCCCCATATGCAATATAGTTCTCTATAAGCAGTATACGTCCCCATAGGCAGGATAGGTCCCCATAAGCAGGTATATGTCTCTCATAGGCAGGTATTGGCAGGTACATGTCCCACATAGGCAGGTATAGGCAGGTAAATGTCCCTCATGGGCACATATAGGCAGGTAAATGTCCCTCATAGGCAGGTATAGGCAGGTAAATGTCCCCCATAGGCAAGTAATAGGCAGGTATATGTCCCCCAAAGGCACGTATAGGCAGGTATCTGTCTCCCATAGTCAGTATAGATCCCCCATAGGCAGGCAAATGCCCCCTATAAGCAGGTAAATGTTCCCTATAGGCAGGTAAATGCCCCCCATAGGCACATATAGGCAGGTGTATGTCCTCCATAGGCAGGTATATGTCTCTCATCGGCAACTATAGGCAGGTAAATGTCCCCCATAGGCAAGTATAGGCAGGTAAATGTCCCCCATGGGGAGTATAGATCTCCCATCAGCAGGTAAGTGTCCCCCATAGGCAGGTATAGGCAGGTATAGGCAGGTAAATGTCCTCCATAGGCAGGTGTAGGCAGGGTTTCCAGTTCGGCGTTAAAAATGAAGATACCAGTACTCACCTTTTCCCCGCTGTTCTGAGGAACCAGCTCGTCTTTGTCTTCTTCAGAGACAGTGTTATGACACTAATGCCGCCTGTGCTGGTTACCCTGCTTGCGGCCTTCTGGAGACCTTTGCGGAGCAGGGAGTGCTCGATCTCTGCTCCACAACAGTATTTTCATCTATATGCGATTCCAGGGGAGGCACATACATCTAGAGAGATCACCACCCGGGCCCATGGCAGTGCACGGAAGCTGACGGTGAACTGACAATGTCCCACTGAAACCCAGCATGGCGGGACACCGCGGCAAAAGGCTTGACCTCCCTGCCGAAAATGGGACATATGGTCACCTTACTTTATGGCACTTCAATTGTAAATACCCATAATGGCTGAGAGGTCTTGGTTCCACTTTAGGGGCTGCCAGAGATTACAATGGGGGTTCCCCTGCTTGTTACTCCAGAAAGAGGATATAAGATGCCTATTTTCACTGTAGATTTTTGGGGTTACAGAATTACCATAATTCACAATTATAACTAGAGAGAACACCTCACATATATAGTCTCATCTCAAACTAATCTTTTCCTCTTTGGGGTCTCAAAACTATCAGACATTTGTATAGTATATGTTGTGGATATTTGACATAAAATCCAAAATAATATAGAAACAATTTTCACTGGTTTGCTCATGTAGGTGGCTAAAAGGAGT
Organism: Phyllomedusa bahiana; assembly: GCA_025379985.1. Lineage (NCBI taxonomy): Eukaryota > Metazoa > Chordata > Amphibia > Anura > Hylidae > Phyllomedusa > Phyllomedusa bahiana. Next base: position 7,192 of record JAODAL010063680.1, read on the forward strand.
TTAGCCAGGACATGAGTTACTTACCTCCTTAACCGCACTGGAGTAGAATATCAACAATGCTGAGTCATGAACGCTGCAGGGCTGAGAGGGAGGGGAGGAGCAAGGAGTGAGGAATAAGGAGGGTCTCAAAACTTAACAAAAAAAAAACCTTTAACAAAAAAGGCGGGACACAGCAACACAGACACAGGCTCATGCCTGCAACTTTCCCCCCCACACCCCTTTGAAGCTAAATTAAATTTTCCCCCTGTCATCTGATAAAAAAGTTTTCTGCAAGCGGGCCTATCAGCTCCCCCTTCGTCCCCCAAATTTGCAAGTTTTCCCAGGTAACAAAGGGGGGATTTGAGCAAATCCCTTGTAGCTCTCAGAGTCTTCCCCTTTTTGAAATCACATATTTTTTAAAAAAAAGGTTTTAAAAATACCCTTTTTTGGAGGACCCCACGTCAACATTACATCGTGGAAAAACCCCCTTTTAAAAATTTAACATAAAAACCCTATAGGGGTGAAAATTGCCAGCATGCAGAGAAAAAAGTATTTTTTGTGCCAAGGGCCCTGGGGCTGCACAAATGGAAAATTGGGGAAAATTCGCATGTTGTGCACCTCTACTACATAGTAACAAAAAATGTTTTTATTTCTTTAAGTAAAAATAGCGTTTCCCCAGTTCTGGCAAAACCAAACCTTTGCAAACTTGCTGTTTTTATCTAGGTAATTAAACCCAATTTTTTTGGCTTGCTTAATGCAGATCTAAAAGGAGATCTGGGGTATTTATTTCATATATTAATCCTGACTGATTTTCCTGGCTGGTCTCCCATACACAGCGCTCTGGCTAAACTGCCTGTCATTATATATCACGCTCAAGTCTAAGCATCTTTACCAACATCTCTGTTTATTTTTTTGCCTTTTTATTACATATTTTTAAATGGGTTAGAAATTTTAAAAAAAAAGACATACGGGGCCCAAAATGTATAAAAAAACCCCTTTTCCCCCCTAAAACTCCTTTTTTTGGGCCCATAAGAAACCAAAATCGGGAGCTCCCCCCTTTTAAATTTCATAAAGTGTTTGGGAAAAATGAAAGGGGTTTTTCGGGTTTGGGTTTTTCTATAGGCAACAAATGAGTTTTAAGCCCTTTAACAGCATTCATATATGTTCCCCCACAGGGGAAAACCCCAAACAATTAGTGGGTAGAAGATGTGGATACGATGGGGATAGCAAAAAGGCATTAGGGGAATGGAGCGGGGAACTCACTTGCCCTCTATTTTTGTAAAAAAACCTCTTTTTAAACTTCGGTTTCACGAAACTTTTGGAGAAGCAAAAAGGAATATTATTCAAGCCAATATCGCTCATCTACAATACGCCTTTTTTCGGGTTTTCCCCCCTCACCCAGGAAGAAAAAGCGATACGGGCTTAAACTGGGTGGGGGGGGCAATGAGTGGCTGAGAAAAGGGGGGACATCCTCCTTAGGAAGCCCCATTTAAGGTTGAAAGGTTTTTTAAGTTTTCCCTTTTTAAAACCCCACAACTAAGAAATTCTGCAAATCACAAAAAAATTAGGGGGAAATGGAGCTGGGAAACTAAACTGCGCCCCTTTTGGTTGTAACAACTTCCTAAAATTTTAATTTTCTGTTCCCCTAAAATCTTTGAAAAGCAAAAAAGGAAAATTGGGCAACCCCAATATTGCTCACCCTACATAGGAAAAATTTTAAAAAATTTAAATTTTCCACCAAATTGATCTTGGAAATAGGGAAACCAAAAAAGGAAATGAACCATTGCCCAAAAGAAAAATTTTATCAACTAATTAAAAATTTTAGCAAAAAATTATTATATTCCCAACAAATGAAGTAATAAAAATTTTTTTTCAAAAAGCAATTATCTAAGCCTTGCTTGAAGCCCTTACCTGCTCTTGCAGTGACTAATTTCTGGAGATTTATATTCCACTTTTTCACAGTTCCAAGGGTAAAAAAGGCTTGCCGTCTCTAGTGTTTAAACCTTTTTTTATCCCCCGATGGGGGGAAGTGCCTCCGGGTCTTTTTGGGGAGGTTTTCCCTTAAAACAGTTTTTTTTTTTTCAAATATTTTTTTGTGGGGCCCACTATTGTCTTAAAAACCCCTTAATCATATCTTTTTTAATTTTTTTTTACACAGGGTGTTTTTTTAGTTAGTGCCTTTTCTAAATTTTTTCTATCTATCTACAATCTATCTATCTATCTATCTATCAAATCTATCTATCTAATCTATCTTTTTCGGGTCCCCCCTGTCTGTCTGCCCGTTGTCTGCTGTCTTTCTGGCTGGGGTCCCCCTGCGGGTCTATTCGTCCCCTTTCCCCTCCCTTTAAAATTTTTTTAAAATTGAAATAGTTTTATTTGCACACAATTTTTCCCAAATTATTCAAATAGTAGCTTAAATTTTAACTTTCCAAAAAAGGGCCCTTTATTTTGTAAAGGTTCCATTGGGTTTCTCAAAAATTTTTCCAGGCCCTTTCCCTGTTCAACCAATTGCGGGAAAAATTTTTGTAATGTATTTGAAAATCAAATGTTTTTTCCTTATTCACTGTTAACACCATTTCCTCAATATTGTATAAATATAGTTGTTAACGGTACACATGGCGGGAAAAGAAAAACCCGGGGCCTTTGGTTACTTGATAAGAGCTTTACCCAAAATTTTCCCAGTCCAGCATTTTCCTTTTTGGCATTTTTCCCAAATTATATAATGTGGGGAATTTTTTCCCTGGCGGGGAAGCTTAATAAAAATTTTTTGGGTATTATTTTTTATATATTGGTGAGACCCCATTCACATACAACTTTCATTCACATATGTCTAAAGAATGGGAATGATATGCCTTAGACATTCCACTGCTCTTATGTACTTGTTTAACTTGCAGTAAACTGGGGTATGAAATTTTTAAACCCTATTTTTTTGGCATAAACCCCTTAAAACCCTTTTAAAAAATGGCAAACTCTTTTTTTCTTGATTTAAAATTCCGTTTTTTACTAAACCCCGTTTTTAAAGAAGAGGTAAAAAAACGAAAGGAAAAGGGGTAAATCGTTTAAAAAAAAAAAAAAAAAAAAAAAAAAAAAACTTTGTATTTGCACGCCTCAACCCACGCTAACCACATACAGTCTATATTTATAAAAGCTTCCATGGGAGTATTTAAAATCTATCTGCAGTAACCCCCCCCGAAGCTATGACGGGCAAACAAAGGAATTTTTGGATATTGAAACTTCTAAAAATCTTTAAAAGTAGTCAGAGACATACTGTCCTGCAAAAAACCCCACCAAAAAGCACCAAACTAAATTGGGGGGCCTTTTCATAATACGAGGACAATGACCCAAAACAAAAAAGCCAAACCCAACCGGGAAATTTTAAAAAAAAAGCAAAAAAGGTGGGGGGGGCCAGCCTTTTCCTGCCCCAGGTTTTTTTGAGAATTGGTCTGAAATAAAACCCCATTACCCCCAAAATTTTAAAAATTTGTACTCACTTTTTTAAAAAGGCCCACGAAACCCCACATTGTTGCCCCTAGCCCATTCCCCGCCGGGCCTTTGCTTACATAAGGGCAGTCCCTGATGTCCAACTATGACATCCCAATGTAAATGAATCTTTGGGTCAAGAGTGGGGGGAAAAAGTATCTTTAAAAATAGTTTTTTTTCACAAATTTTTAAAAATTTTAATTTAAACTATTTAAACCCCCTTTTTACGGTTTTTTTTGAGTTTTTTGGGATTTAACGTCTTTAACTTGACAAAAAAGTGGTGCATGGTATCAAAAAGGGGAACAGGGGTATTTTTTAAAAAAAAACTTTTGGGGCAACATGTATGAACGGGTTTTTTTTTGGGCCTGTTTTTTGGCGTATATTTGCCCCTTTCCCGGGCCCCCGAACCCTCCCTGTCGGCCCCGCGGGGATGCGGTGTTAGGCGCAGCTTCGCCACTTTCATCTGCCCCCCCCAAATAAAGGGGGCGGCGGGGGCCCGCGGTGTGGGCGCGGTGTAGGCTTTCCCCCGGGGCGGGAGGGCGGCGCCTCAAAAAACTTTAGGCATGTAGATGGGAAGTCGGCAAAGGGGGCGCATTTGGCAGCGCCCCGGCAGCTCCGACAGGCAGACCTAGTTTTTTTTTTGGTCTAAATGCCCCGGGCGGTGGCAAAGTGAACAGGATCAAAAAACATGCGAGGGAACCCAATAGAAGGGCCGCGAAAAAGCAATCCTGGGCCCCGGCCCCCGTGCAGCGGAGAAATATTCCAAAAAAATTCCCCTTTTAAAAAAGGGGGAAAAACAGTGCAAAAAGACCCTAAAACCTCAAAAAAAAAAATAAAAAAAAAAAAAATCATTTTCCCAAAAAATCTAGAACGGCGCAATATCAAGAAATCGGATTTTGGGAAAATTGGGCCGGAAAAAACAGAAATTTCACATTCTGAAAAGCTTTTCCCTCATTGGCCCGGCAAAAACCCCGGCCAATCAAAAAAAAAAGCGACATTTAAACCCAAATTAAAAAACCTTGGAGAAACGTTTTTGCCCCAAATCAGAATCAACGGGGGGAAAACAGTTCAAAAAACAGTAAAAATGCAGAAAAGACTGATTGGTTGAGCTAGGGGGGGCTTGGCTTATCTCGCCAATCAGAATGGGAAAGGGCAACAAAGACCCATTAAAAGCCAAGGGAGAATTTTAACCCAAAACAAAATCCAAGGCGGGACGGGTTAAAAAAAACAGTAAAAAGGCGGGAAAAGACCCTGTTTTGGGTTAATGGGGGGGGGGGCCCTTTGGCTATCCCACCAATTAGAGAAACAGCTACTTCCCCCCCCCATTGTATCTATGGAAGAGGGGGCGCAATGCAATCTTCGGCGCCCCCAGCCCGTGGGGTATGGAGAAATGAATAAAAAAATTAATTTTTTTTAAGTGTAAAACATTACCCGTTTAAAAAACTAAAACCTTCTGTAAAAATAAATCATTTAAAAAAAACCCCAAAACAACGCGTTTGTCGCAGAGCCCGGGCCCGCAACAAAAGGGAATTTCCCAATAGAGAGAATCACCGGAAATACAAAAATTTTTCAAATTTTTAAAAAAGCTCTTCTGTTTGGGTTCGGCAAAAACCGGGCCAGTCAAAAAAGGGGAGCAAACGGGCCCCCCTTTAAATTTTCCAATGGAGGAAAATTTGACCAATCAGAATAGGATCGACGGGGAAACCCATTAAAACCCCCAGGGAAAGAAAAATTGACCAATCATTTGAAAGGGGGGACATTTTTCAAAAAAACAGAAAAAAAGTCAGAAACAGCTGATTGGTTGAGCTAGCGGGGCTCGTCCACTTAGCCAATCAAGCCGAGCTACTTTTTTTTTTTTTTTTTTCTTTTTGTTTTTCCCGCCTTTTTTTTTTTTTTTTTTTCCAAGGGTTCAATGGGAAAAGAAATTCCGAGCGAGCTCGTGATTGGCTAAGTTTAAAAAGGGCCCGTTTTTTGGGCCAAGGGGAGAGCAAGCGCCCGCTCCTAGGGTTTTTTTCCTAATGAAAATCTAAATTTAAAAAACAGTACTTTGGCCGAAATCAAAGGGTAAGACTACAGAAGTTTTTTCCCCGATGTGAAACATAAAAAGAAAAAAAATAGGGGGGAAAACAAAAAAAAAAAAATTAATTAAATTTAAAAAAAATTTTTTATTTTTTTTATTTTCATTATCCAAGGTTTCAAAAGTTTTGGGTCCCAACGAAAAAAAAAATAAACATGTTTTTAAATTTTTTTAAAATTTTTTTTTTTTTCTTTCCCCCCCAATTATTTTTTTTTTTTAAAATATACACATCGAACAACTTCGGGAGTCTTATAAAATTTGGGATTTCCCGGCCATTTCCCATTTTTTATTTCAAAATTGCATTAGAAAACCCATAGGAGCGTCGCCCCCCTCCCCCCCCATTGGTCCAAAAAAAGGCGCCTTGTAACTTCCCCCAAATCACAGAGCTCGTCGGAAAATTTCTTTTCCCCATAGAACCCTATGAAAAAGTAGCTCGGCTCTGTTTGGCTAACTGGACGAGTCCCCCTAGCTCAACCAATAGCCCCGTTTCTGCCTTTTTAAACTGTCTCGCCTTTGGGAAAATATATTGGTCAATTTTTTTTTCCATGGGGTTAAAATGAGTCCCTGTCGCTCCTATTCTTTTGGGGGTCAATTCTCCTCCATAGGAAAATAATGGGGCCCCTGTCCCCCCCCCCATTCAATTTGGGTGGTTTTGCCGACCAACAGAAGAGCTTTTAAAAAATTTGAAATTTCGTATTTTCCCCCCCATTCTCTCTATTTTCAATTCCCCCAAAATAGGGGCCGGGCCCCACGACAAAAAGCGTTGTTCGGGGTTTTTTAAATGATTTATTTTTTGAGAATGTTTTTTTGCTCTTTATGTGATAAAGTTTTTTCCCTTTAAAAAAAAATATTTTTTTTTTTTTAAAAACTTTTTGCCGCAAAGGCGCTGAGGGGCCGAGATTTCAGGGCGCCGCTCCCCTCCATAAACTACAATTTGGGGAAGTGCTCGCCTCTTATTGGGTGGGGTAGCCCAAGCCCCCGCTAGCTCAGCCAATCGCTCTTTTTTTGTATTTTTTTAAATTTTTGAACGTCCCCGCTTTGGGGTTTTTAAATTTGGTTTAAAAACTTTTTCCAAAGGGAAAAAATGGGTTTTTTGTCGTTCCCATTTTATTGGTCCCAAAAGCCCCTTCCTTTCCCTAGGGTTTTTAAAGGGACACGTCGCTCCAAAACTTTGGATTGGGTGGTTTTTGCCGACCAATTTAAAGAGCTTTAATTAAACCCAAAAAAAAAAAAAAAAAAAAAAAAAAAAAAAATTTTGGGAAAAAAAAAAAAAAAAAAATTCTTAATTTTTTTTTGGGGAAAAAATTTTTCTATTTGGGAAAATTTTATGTACCCCCAGTCCCCGGGGGGACAAAAGCGTTGGGTTTAAAATTTTTAATTTAAAGTATGTTTATAGAAATTTTTAGGCTTTATCTGATAAAATTTTTTTTACCCAAAAAAAAATGTTTTTTTTTTGTCATACCCATGCCTCACGGCGCTGAGAGCCGAGATTGCATGGGGCCGATTTTTCCCCCATAGACTACAATGGGAAAGTAGCTCGTGCCTGAATGGGGGGAAGCCAAGCCCCCGCCCAGCTCCAACAATCAAAAACTATTCCCGCATTTTAAAAAATTATTTTGAACTGTCCCCCTTTGAATTTGATTGGTCAATAGTTTTTCCATAGGGTTTTTTAAAAAAGGGGGTCTGTGCCCCCTCCTTTCTATTGGCTTAGCTAAACTAAGCCCCCCCCAAACTCAACCCAAACAGCCCATTTTTTTTCCCGCATTTTTACTGTATTTTTGAAAATGTCCCCCCCTTTTATTCTGTTGGGCAAAAATTCTCCCCTAAAGGGTTTTTAAAGGTTCAATGTCGCTCCTTCTGATTGGGCCCTTTTTTTTAAAGCCCACCAAAAGGGAAAAAGCTTCGAATTTGTATTACGTATTTCCCCCCGGGAATTTCCAATATCCAAAACTTGAATTAGGATATTTTGGGAAAATGATTTTTGTTTTATGTATTTTTTTTTTTTTAAGGTTTTTCAGCTCTTTTTCCTGAGAAAGTTTAAAAAAGCCAATTTTAAAAAACGAATTTTTTTTATTTATCCCCCGCACCGACATGTTGGGAAAGATTTTCCCCCGCTGTTTTTTCCAGCCGTCTTTTCAACGGAAAAATTTTCGACGCAGTCCCCGACGGCGCCTAAGTTTCCCCCACTGCGCCCATGTCCCCACTGTGCCCCACACACTTTGGGGAGGCCCCAGGGGGGAAAATTTTTCCCCCCATGTACGAGTTTCACCTCCTCGGACGGCGAATCTTCGGCCAGCGCCCACTGGGGCCCCAAAACCCCGCACTCGCCTAACCACTGGCAGGAGCGGCGGACTTTTACATGAATGTAAAAGCACGCCCCCGGGCCCCCACATAAAAAAGGCCAGAATTTTTGCCGGAAAACTAGCGGAAAAGCGCGCCCCGACCCGGCGAGCTTCATACATGTCGCCCCAAGGGCTGTAATTAGTCTGGGATCTGTTTTTTGGGCTGAAGACTGGGGTCTGTTTTCATTTTGAACTCCAGTCTAGGGTCAGTGTTTATTCTTGGGTTTGGTCTGATGTCTGTATTAATTTAGGAGGTCTTGTCTAGGTTTAAATTTACTCTGGGTCTGTAGTTATTTTGGGGTATCTATTAATTCTATAGCAACCTATAGGGCATATTTCTCCAGAGCATGGTAATAGGATTTATGTAAACCTATTAACTTGCATGGAATCAATTTCAGATATGGGAATTTTCCCCACTTGCAATTCTTTAATTGGACGGGTATCATATACCCTTTTGCATAGGGCAACAGAGAGGCTTGGTGCTGTCCTGCTATTCTGTATATGCATAACCATACTTCATGCTTATATAATATTGTACAACAATGAAATATCTCATTACATTATACAGATATTTGAAAAATGTATAAGAGGAGTGTTTCCACAAAGGCACTTCCTGCAAACAGGTTGGCTTATAGCTAGTTACGAGATGACCGTGTTATAGAATAAGGAGGGAGGCGCTTGCGCCCCCTTCTCCCCATACTTTTCTGTGGGAGTTCCGAATATAGTTGAGAGAGTATGCTTTTTTATATTTAGAAGTCCCAAAAACATGAATGAAGGAGAACTGTACAGGCCTGGCTGTCTCCCCATTCACTGAGGTCAGCTTATAGCTAGCTATAATTTGAGCTATTAGCAGGAAGTGGCTTCGTGGGAACATCTCTTGAAGTTCAAGTTTTTTTTTTTTTGTTTCTTTGTTTCCAAGACAGTAATAGAAACTAATTACCTACAAATTGTTGGAATCTATGCCACTTATTGTGTGCCAGATACTTTATTGTTTCTGGGCATATATTTGTTTGGAAAACATTTCATTATTTAAGTCATTCCAAGTTTATGTGCAGGGGTATAGCTAAAGACTCATAGGCCCGGGTGCAAAACATCAGCTTGGGCCCCCTACCCCAGACCATGGCTGTGGACCACTATTTTTTAACAAAAGGTTCCTTACTTCGCGTGACTGATAACTGCAGTGCAGCGTGCCACAGAAAATTATTTCTACTTAAAGGGAACCTGTCACATAGGTTGTGCCCCCCTTGCTGAGGGCAGCACAAGCCAGTATCAGAGCTGCTGTTCCCTTATTCTGTAAGATGCAGCAGTTTAAGAGCATTTACCCCTTAAATCTTATTCATGAGCAGGTGTTAGCCCCGTCCACCAAAGGCTAGCCCCGCCCACTGACAGTTATTCACATGTTTCTACCTATTCAAAGTAATAGGTTTGTCAGTTGAGGTGGGCGGGGATAGCCTCCGATTTGCCGGGTTTGAAAAAAACCGAAACTGTGAAGGACTCTTCGAATGACTCTTCTAGCTGAAAACTGCAGATTTGAGCATTAAATACACGAAAACGACAGCATCTTACAGAATAAGGGACACAGCGCTGGAAACAGCAGGTCTGTCACTAGCTTGTTCTGTCCTCAGCAATGGGGCATAACCTATGTGACAGGTTCTCTTTAAAGAGATTGTCCAATAGAAGAAAATTTGAAATTGAAATATTCATTTAAAATGAGGCCAGGTTGTGACAAAAAAGAAACTTAAGTTATACAGCCAAAGTGTCTGTTCCCTCTTGCCCCCCCCAAAAAATAAAAAAAATAAATAAAACTCTCTGAAGGAGAGTTTGCAGCACATCCAAACAGCAGTGTGGGAAAGGTTTAGAGCTGAGCATTTTGAGCGAGTGAACGCAAGTGTTTTCTTTAAAGTGTGTTTTTTCTTTTAAGTGTGGAGACTTGAGATTGAGAGACTTTAGATTTGGAGAGTTTAGAGGGGACAGTATTGTATTACTTATTATTATAATTTAGTCATATATCTTTTTGGTAACATCCCCATGAGTTCCATGTTTGACAATGCTGTCCAGTGCACAACCTGTGCAATGTATGCCATCCTTGAGCAACAGTTTGAGGGGGCATACTGCTGTGCAAGATGTGTGCACACTGCACATTTAGAAGCCCGGATCCTGGATCTAAATGAGCAAGTGGCGACACTGAGATCCATTGCCAACTTGGAAGCGAGCCGGCTGCCCAATGAGCAATCACTCGCAGGTGTAGATACTGGGGAGGGTGGTAGCATGGAGGTGCAGGAACATAAGGCAGCTAGATGGGTAACAGTAAGAAAGAAGGGTAGAGGGAAGAGTGTCAGGGAGGCTAGTCCTAAACTGGTACACCCCAACAAATTTGCAAGATTGGCGGATGAGGGGGATGTCGGTGCAGAAATAGCATTGCTGCAGCAAGACACTACCCCTGTCTGCTCCGTAAGTTGGGAAATAGGAGGCGGGGTCAGGTAGACAGTTATATTGGGGACTCATTATTAGGGGTCACAGAGGGCAATCGCCCAAAGACCGGATCCGAACATGTGTTTTTTTACCTGGGGCCCCGATTCGACTATCGCGGATCGAGTTGAAGTTTTCTGGAGGGGGCGGTAGAATCCACGTCATGGTCCACTTGGGACCAATGCAAAGTTAGAGGAGGGAAAGTGTCCTAAAACCTTTCAGGACTTGGGGGCCAAAAAGCTCAGACAAGGACCTCCAAGGTAATTTTTTCAGAAATAAACCTGTTACGAGCCACACCAGAGAGGAGCGGGAGATTAAAAAGTGAAAAGTGGCTAAAAAAATTTTTGAAAGGAAAGAGGATTTGGGTTTTTGGAAAACGGGGCTGACTTCTTCTTGGCTACAGACCCTAGCTAGAGGGCTCACCTAAAGGGGAGGGCAGCTGAAAATTGGGGGACAAAAGGGCAAGAATTGGGGGAAAAATTTTTAAACAGGGACTGGGGGGGGGAGGGTAACACACATAAGCATGCAAAAGGAAGATTAGAGAGCGGGGAATTGAATAAACAGGGGGGGGAGTGGGGGGGGGGGGAAGCAAAGAAAAAATGGGGGAGAAAGGAATAAAAACTGAAAAATCTATAAATTGCATGCTGACTAGTGTTGGGGCATTTTTTGAAAAAGTTGAAACGGAAAGGGTTTTTTATGGGATCGAAAATTTCAGATCATGGGATAAATTTGGTTAAAATCTTGCATCTCATAAGATAGGCCTTTTTCGGCGCTTTCCTGTATTTTGGCGGCCAGCAAATCAATTTACAGAATGAGCAGGTGAGAGTGGGGTGCGACGTCGACGGGATTTATGTTGCATTGGGTGGGGAAAAATCACATGACCGGTTTTACATAGAAACCACGTTTCCGTTTTCAGCCTCAGTTCTCTCACTCTCAAGGGGTAAAACCTGCGCTCTTCCTGTGGCCAAACGCTCAGCGAAATTACTATTTTTCACAGGAAACCCCTTTCTATTAGCTGTGTCCTCCAATTTAGTTAGATTAAGTTTGAAATTTTTTTGGAGTTAGCTAGAGAATTTTAAAGCACTCTACCGCTGTAAATTCACGGCGGTGGGATGGGGGGGGGGGGGGGGGGCCCGCGGGCGAAACAGACAAGCTCTATCTATAAAAAAAAACTGGGGTAAAGTTTACCAAGACTTTGTGTGACATTTTAGTGGAATACTTTATTTTTAACAGTTTGCTATTAAATATTTTCCTGGAAAATTGGGAGGGTGAACTTAAATTGGAAAAAAAATTTTATAACTGAGGTCTCTTTGTTAGCTGCAAAACTCCCTTTTTTTTCTAAAACATTTCAATAGGTGTTTAATTTACCCATTACACCTGGATGTTGATAAATTTTCCCCCTTGCACTTAAATTTTCAAACCAGCAATCTTGTAGTCCGCACAGTTGTTTGTTGCCAAAAATACCCTTATCGTACAAAACCATCACGCTACGGTTTTTTTGACTTTTGCGCCCCAGCAGTTCTTGAGCAGCTCTACGTAAATCTTAAAACAGCAATTCTATTTTTCCACAGGTGAA
>JAODAL010063681.1:0-19114 GCA_025379985.1 Phyllomedusa bahiana
TATTAAAACCACACAGCAGTGCTGGGGGCTGTACTCCCGTATTACCATTAAGGCCTGAGCCCCCCCGGGGCTGTTCTTACCCCGCAGTGTGAGGGGTATACCCCTGACTATACTATTAAGGCTGAGATCCCTAGGGGCCGGGGTTATTTACCCCCCAAGCAGTTGGGGGGCGCTACTCCCTGTACTACTACGTCAAGGCTGGACCCCCCGGGGGCCGGGGCGTTTCTATACCCCGCAGTGTGGGGGCTGCTACCCCCTGTACTACTATTTAAAGGCCTGAGTTTTCCCTTGGGGGGGGGCTTATCTTACCCACAGCAGTGCGGGGGGGCTGTACTCCCTGTACTCTACGTTCAGGCCTGAGACCCCGGGGGGGGGCCGGGGCTGTATCTTTTACCACACGCGTGCTGGGGGGAAAATACTACCTGTCTACTATATTAAGGCCTGAACCTCCCCGGGGTGTTCTATCCCACACACGGCTGAGGGGATACTACCCCTGTACTATATATTGGGCCTGGACCCCTCTGGGGGCCGGGGCTTTTCTTACCCCAAAAAAGTGCTGAGGGGTGCTACTCCCTTTTTACTACTATTTAAGGCCTGAACCCCCCCGGGGCGGTTCTAATTTACCCAAACAGCAGGCTGGGGGCTGTCTCCGTACAAATACTTTTAAAGGGCTTGAGACTCCCCCGGGGGGGCGGGCTGTATCTTGCCCACAGCAGGCTGGGGGGTTTTACTATCATTGTACTTATATTAAGGCCGGGGACTCCCCCGGGGGCCCGGGGTTTTCTTTTCCCACAGCGTCTGGGGGATACTATCCTGTTCTACTATTAAGGGCGGGAGACTCCCGGGGGCGGGGCTGTATCTTTTACCCCACAGAGTGCTGGGGGGTTTCCCCCTGTATATACTTTTAAAGGGGCGGGAGATCCCCGGGGGCCGGGGCTGTATATACCAACACAGTGTGGGGGGATTCTACCCCCTGTACTACTATTTAAAAGGCCCTGAGACTCCTCGGGGGCTGTATCTTACCACAAGCAGTGTGGGGGGGTGTTTTCCCCTTGTACTTTTACTTTAAGGCCCGGAGACCCCTCCGGGGGCCGGGGCTGTATCTATCCACACAGCAGTGCTGGGGATTTACTCCTGTATACTATTAAAGAGAACCTGTCACTTAGTTTTTGCCCCCCTGGTGGGAAGAACAAGTAGTGTCAGCCCTGTGTTTCAGCGCTGTGTCCTTATTCTTTTTAAAGTGCTATAGTTTTGGTTTTTTATTGCTAAATCTGGTTTTCAGCCAGAAAAGTCATTCGAAGAGTCCTTCAGAGTGTCAGTTTTTTTAAAAAGGGCCCAAATGGTGGTAGCCCCCCCCACCTCAATGACAAACCTATTACTTTGATTGGGGAGAAACATGTGAATAAATTCGTGGGGGGCTAGGCTTTTGGGGGGTGGAGCTAAAACCCCGCCATGAATAGATTGAGGGGTAAATGTTCTAAAAATGCTGCATCTCCAGAATAAAAAGGGGACGCGCTGGGAAAAAGCAGGTTGACACTGGCTTGTGTGCCTCAGCAATGGGGGGATAATTGTGAAGGTTTCCCCCTTTAAAGGGTGAGACTCTCTGGGGGCCGGGGTGTATTAAACCCCAGCAGTGCTGAGGGGATAATACTCCCTGTACTATACTATTAAAGGCGAGACTTTCCCCCGGGGGCCGGGGTGTTTCTATACCCACAGCAGTGCTGAGGGGTGCTATCCCCTTTACTATATTTTAAGGTGAGGGCTCCCGTGGGCCGGGGGGTGTTCTTACCCCAGCAGTGTGGGGGGCTGCATCCCTTATATTTTATTAAGGCCTGAGGGGCTCCCCCGTGGGCCGGGGGCTGTATCCCATCCACACAGCAGTGATGAGGGGGAAAAAACTCCCTGTATACTACATTAAAGGGGTGGGACCCCCCCCCTGTATCTATACCCCAAAAGCAATGCTGGGGGATAATACCCTGTATTACTATTAAAGGCTGAGACTCCCCCGTGGGGGGGGGGCTGTATCTATACCCCCAGCAGTGCTGGGGGGATTTACTCCCCGTTCTATTAAGGCCTGAATCCCCCCTGGGGCCGGGGGGTGTTCTTTACCAACAGCAGTGCTGAGGGGCTGTTACTCCCTGTACTACTACTATTAAGGCCTGAGACTCCTCCGGGGGCTGGGGCTGTATCTATACCACACAGCACTGCTGAGGGGATAATAATCCCCGTATACTACTAATTAAGGCCTGAGATCCCTCTGGGGGCCGGGGCTGTATCTATACCACACAGCAGTGCTGAGAGGATACTCTACCTTTTACTACTCTATTAGGCCCCGAGACTCCTCCGTGGGCGGGGCTGTATCTATACCACACAGCAGTGCTGAGGGGATGCTACTCCCTGTACTACTACTATTAAGGCCTGAGACTCCTCTGGGGGCCGGGGCTGTATCTAAACCACACAGCAGTGCTGAGGGGATAATACTCCCTGTACTACTACTATTAAGGCCTGAGGACCCCCCAGCCTGTATCTATACCACACAGCAATGCTGAGGGGATAATACTCCCTGTACTACTACTATTAAGGCCTGAGACCCCCCCCAGGCTGTATCTATACCACACAGCAGTGCTGAGGGGCTGTACTCCCTGTACCTACTACTTTTTAAAGGGCCCTGAGACTCCTCCGGTGGCCGGGGCTGTACCCTATCCCCACACAGCAGTGCTGAGGGGCTGCTACTCCCTGTACTACATACTATTGAGCCTGAGACTCCTCCAGGGGCCGGAGCTGTATCTATACCACACAGCAGTGCTGAGGGGATACTACTCCTGTATTTACTACTATTAAGGCCTGAGACCCCCCCCGGGGCTGTATCTATACCACACAGCAGTGCTGAGGGGCTGCTACTCCCTGTACTACTACTATTAAGGCCTGAGACCCCCCCCGGTGGCGGGGCTTTTATCTTTTACCACACAGCAGTGCTGAGGGGCTGCTACTAACTGTACTACTACTATTAAGGCCTGCAACTCCCCCGGGGCGGTATCTATACCACACAGCAGTGCTGAGGGGCTGCTACTCCCGTACGACGACTATTAAGGCGTGTGACTACACCGGGGGCCGGGGCTGTATCTATACCACACAGCAGTGCTGAGGGGATTCTACTCCCTGTACTACTACTATTAAGGCCTGAGACTCCTCTGGGGGCCGGGGCTGTATCTATACCACACAGCAGTGCTGAGGGGCTGCTACTCCCTGTACTACTACTATTAAGGCCTGAGACTCCTCCGGGGGCCGGGGCTGTATCTATACCACACAGCAGTGCTGAGGGGATACTACTCCCTGTACTACTACTATTAAGGCCTGAGACTCCTCCGGGGGCCGGGGCTGTATCTATACCACACAGCAGTGCTGAGGGGATTCTACTCCCTGTACTACTACTATTAAGGCCTGACACTCCCCCGGGGCTGAATCTATACCACACAGCAGTGCTGAGGGGATACTACTCCCTGTACGTAGTCGAGACTTGCCTTAGACTGCTCTGTGGGCCGGGGCTGTATCTATACCACACAGCAGTGCTGATGGGATACTACTCCCTGTACTACTCCAGTAAGGCCTGCACTTATAGCAGCACTAAGCCTCCTCCGGGTGGGTGAGGGGGCTGTATCTATTCCCCACTCATCAGAGCCGGAGCCCAGGCCACAGCTGTGCGGGGACTCCGAGGGCAGGGGGCGCTGCGCTGCTCGCTGAGTGAGGCGCTGTCAGGCTCTGGAGCCATTTTCATGGCCTCAGCAGTCGCGGCCTCGTCCCCCTCCCGGCTCTGTAGATGTGTGTGTGTCAGGCTCCGCCCATCACTCTAGCTGCGGCCTCCTGTCTCCGCTCCCGGCTGAGGCCTGCCTGACTTCCGGCTCTACGATAGAAGTGTTGGTCCCGTTGCTCTCAGGGTGCAGACTCCTCGGCAGCTGCAGCCCCGCGTTTCCCCCCTCTCTGCTCTGGCGCTGGTCATGGAGTAAGGTGGAAGATGGCGGGCGGCGGCGAGAGCCGTTTTCTAGAAGGTGAGAGCTGGGCCTGTTCTCTGCGTTGTGTTCTGTGTATAGCGCCATGGAATAACATGGAGGTTCTGCTACTGAGGGGGAATGCAGGAATGCATTGTATACAGCTAACATGTCTCCTATGGAGGCTCTGCAGCCAGGTATATACTGTGAGATACAGGCTCTGCAGCCAGGTATATACTGTGAGATGCAGGCTCTGCAGCCAGGTATATACTGTGAGATACAGGCTCTGCAGCCAGGTATATACTGTGAGATGCAGGCTCTGCAGCCAGGTATATAGTGTGAGATACAGTCTCTGCAGCCAGGTATATAGTGTGAGATACAGGCTCTGCAGCCAGGTATATAGTGTGAGATGCAGGCTCTGCAGCCAGGTATATACGGTTGAGTACAGGTCTGCCAGCCAGTATATACTGTGAGATTTGCAGGTCTGCAATGCCAGGGTATATACTGTTGTGAAGCAGGCTCTGCGCCGGTATATATCGTGTAGATGCAGGCTCGGCAGGCAGGTATATACTGTGAGATACAGGCTCTGAGCCTAGGTAAATACTGTGGAGTTTGATGCAGGCTGTGCAGCCAGGTATATAGTGTGAGATGCAGGCTCTGCAGCCAGGTATATAGTGTGAGATGCAGGCTCTGCAGCCAGGTATATAGTGTGAGATGAAGGCTCTGCAGCCAGTTATATAGTGTGAGTGCGGCAGGCTCTTGAAAGCCAGGTATATAGTGTGAGATGCAGGCTCTGCAGCCAGGTATTAGTGTGTGAGATGCAGGCTCTGCAGCCATGTATATACTGTGAGATACAGTCTCTGCAGCCAGGTATATAGTGTGAGATACAGTCTCTGCAGCCAGGTATATAGTGTGAGATGCAGGCTCTGCAGCCAGGTATATAGTGTGAGATGCAGGCTCTGCAGCCAGGTATATAGTGTGAGATGCAGGCTCTGCAGCCAGGTATATACTGTGAGATGCAGGCTCTACAGCCAGGTATATACTGTGAGATACAAGCTCTGCAGCCAGGTATATTCTGTGAGATGCAGGTTGTACAGCCAAGTCTATACTGTGAGATACAGGCTCTGCAGCCAGGTATGTACTCTGATACAGGCTCTGCAGCCAGGTATATGGTTTGAGATACAGGCTCTGCATTCATGTATATACTGTGAGATACAGTCTGTGCTAGCCAGTATATATTGTGGATACAGCATGCAACCAGGTATATACTCTGTGAAGATAAAAGCTCTGCTGCCCAGGTATATATGTGAGATGCAGGTTGCTGCAGACATGGTATTGTGTGAGATGCAGGCTCTGCAGCCAGGTATATAGTGTGAGATACAGGCTCTGCATTCATGTATATAGTGTGAGATACAGGCTCTGCAGCTAGGTATATATACTGTGAGATACAGGCTCTGCAGCCAGGTATATAGTATGAGATATAGGCTCTGCAGCCAGGTATGTACTGTGAGATACAGGCGCTGCAGCTAGGTATGTACTGTGAGATACAGGCTCTGCAGCCAGGTATATACTGTGAGATGCAGGCTCTTCAGCCAGGATATATTGTAGATACTGGCTCTGCAGCCCGGTATATATTGTAAGTACTGGCTCTGAACAGGTTATATATTGTTAGTTACAGGACTTCTGCAACAAAGTACTATACTGTGAGATAAAGGCTCTGCAGCCAGTTTCTATACTGTTAGATACAGGCTCTGCAGCCAGCTATATACTGAGAGATACAGGCTCTGCAGCCAGGTATATAGTGTGAGATACAGTCTCTGCAGACCAGGTTTATTGTGTGAGATGCAGCTCTGAAGCCATGATATATTGTGTGAGATGCAGGCTCTGCAGCCAGGTATATAGTGTGAGATACAGGCTCTGCAGCCATGTATATACTGTGAGTTACGTTCTGCAGCCAGGTTTTATTACTGTGAGTAAATACCTGGCTGCAGAGCCTGCATCTCACAGTATATACCAAGCTGCAGAACCTGTATGTAACAGTATATACCTGGCTGCAGAGCCTGCATCTATCATATACAGGATCTGCAGCCAGGTATATAGTGTGAGACACAGTCTCGGCAGCCAGGTATATAGTGTGAGATGCAGGCTCTGCAGCCAGGTATATACTGTGAGATGCAGTCTGTGCAGCCAGGTATATACTGTGAGATACAGGCTCTGCAGCCAGGTATATAGTGTGAGATTCAGTCTATGCAGCCAGGTATATAGTGTGAGATACAGTCTCTGCAGCCAGGTATATAGGGTGAGATACAGGATCTGCAGCCAGGTATATAGTGTGAGATACAGTCTCTGCAGCCAGGTATATAGTGTGAGATGCAGGCTCTGCATCCATTTATATAGTGTGAGATGCAGGCTCTGCAGCCATGTATATAGTGTGAGATGCAGTCTCTGCAGCCAGGTATATAGTGTGAGATGCAGGTTCTGCAGCATGGTATATAGTGTGAGATGCATGGCTCGGCAGCCAGGTAGTATTATGTGATATACAGCTCTGCAAAGCCAGGTATATACTGTGAGATACAGGCTCTGCAGCCAGGTATATACTGTGATATACAGGCTCTGCAGCCAGGTATATACTGTTACATACAGGTTCTGCAGCTTAGTATATACTGTGAGATGCAGGCTCTGCAGCCAGGTATATACTGTGAGATGCAGGCTCTGCAGCCAGGTATATACTGTGAGATACAGGCTCTGCAGCCAGGTATATACTGTGAGATACAGTCTCTGCAGCCAGGTATATACTGTGAGATACAGTCTCTGCAGCCATGTATATACTGTGAGATACAGGCTCTGCAGCCATGTATATACTGTGAGATACAGGCTCTGCAGCCAGGTATATACTGAGATGCAGGCTCTGCAGCCAGGTACATACTGTGATATACAGCCTCTGCAGCCATGTATATACTGTGAGATACAGTCTCTGCAGCCATGTATATACTGTGAGATACAGGCTCTGCTTTCATGTTTATTACTTGTGAGATCATGGCTCTGCAGCCACAGTATATTACTGTGAGATACAGGCTCTGCTGCCACGATATACTGTGAGATGCAGGCTTGAAGCCACGTATATACTGCGTGTTTGCAGGCTCTGCAGCTAGGTATATACTGTGAGATGTAGGCTCTGCAGCCAGGTATATACTGTGAGATACAGGCTGTGCAGCCAGGTATATAGTGTGAGATGCAGGCTGTGCAGCCAGGTATATAGTGTGAGATGCAGGCTGTGCAGCCAGGTATATACTGTGAGATACAGGCTCTGCAGCCAGGTATATACTGAGATGCAGGCTCTGCAGCCAGGTACATACTGTGATATACAGCCTCAGCAGCCAAGTCTATACTGTGAGATACAGGCTCTGCAGCCATGTATATACTGTGAGATACAGGCTCTGCAGCCATGTATATACTGTAAGATACAGGCTCTGCAGCCATGTATATACTGTGAGATGCAGGCTCTGCAGCCAGGTATATACTGTGAGATGTAGGCTCTGCAGCCAGGTATATACTGTGAGATACAGGCTCTGCAGCCAGGTATATATTGTGAGATACAGGCTCTGCAGCCAGGTATATACTGTGAGATACAGGCTCTGCAGCCTTGAATATACTGTGAGATGCAGGCTGTGCAGCCAGGTATATAGTGTGAGATGCAGGCTCTGCAGCCAGGTATATAGTGTGAGATGCAGGCTCTGCAGCCAGGTATATACTGTGATATACAGGATCTGCAGCCAGGTATATACTGTGATATCCAGGCTCTGCAGCCAGGTATATACTGTGATATACAGGCTCTGCAGCAGTTATATACTTGTGAGATACAGGCTCTGCAGTCACGTATATACTGTGAGATACAGGTTCTGCAGCCAGGTATATAGTGTGAGATACAGTCTCTGTAGCCAGGTATATACTGTGAGATTCAGTCTCTGCAGCCATGTATATACTGTGAGATACTGGCTCTGCAGCTATGTTCAGTACGCGCCGCAATACATTGTGTGTTTTGGGAGTGCGTACTCCTGAGGCTAGGTGGGAGGGGTTTGTCGGCCGGGCGGCCCCATAGACATGCATTACTCGCAGCGCGTAATCGCTGTAAATAATTGACATGTCACTTATCCCTCTGCACGTACAATACGATCGTATTTTATGCGTGGGGGGGGGGGGCGAGGCGTAATCCATAGTTCTCTATGAGAGCTCTAGATTACCGTAATTGCGGGGCGTATTAAGTGCATACGCAGTGAAATGCGCCCCAAAATATAGCCGTTGTGAACATTCCCTTGCCCCGGTTCACAGGCTTATTCAAGCCGGATTGCAAGCCAGATTGCGCTCGCATTTCCGGGCTTGAATAAGGTTTCGGGGGCGGTGCCCGGGGGGCCCCTGCCCGCCGGCCCCATAGACTTGCATTAACCCCCGGGCGCTTTTTTGTCCCGGATTAAAGTGATGTCAATTTCCCCCCCGCCAGGGGATTCGGGGCCGAGGGGTTTTTTGGAGCGACAGAATCAATGTTCTCTATTTAAAAATGTGGATTCCGTAATTACTGCGACGGATTGGGGGACGTACTGCACCCCAAATCCCCCCGCAGTTGGGGCCAATCCCCCGCCGAAATAAGCCGTTTTTAAAGGCCCTTTAAGGGAAGGGTTTGGCCTTTTAAAGTTTTTTACTTTTTGTCTGTACGCTCTGCAGCAGTATTTAGAATATAATATAAAAAGGGGACTGCAGCTGTTACAGGGTATATTCAGGTATTCCTCGTTCAAAGTATATGATATGTTGGGCTTCTGAGCTATGGCCCACCATATAATTTATGAAGGTTTGTGTCCCCCGTATGATGAAATTTGTTTTGAACTTGCAGCTTATGTTATTTTATAAAAATTATGAAAAGGTTTTTATTTCCCCTGTATATGATATGTAGACCCCTGCAAAATATGGATTTCCCCAAAATTTTTTTTATGAAGGTTGTGCCCCCCTGTATATGATATGTTTGACACCCGCAGCTATGTCTATTATATTAAAATTTTTGAAGGTTAAAACGCTGTATATGATATGTAGACCTGAAGCTTGGGTTTTTATATAATAAAATTTTAAGGTTGTTTTCCCCTTTAATTTTTGTAGACTTGCCCCTTTGGGCTACTATATAATATATGAAGGTTAAAGGTCCGCTGTATAAAGATAGGGAGATCTGCCGCTAGGTCTACCATATTTAAAATTTTGAAAATTTTGCCCGTTTTATATGATATGTAGACTTGCAGCTTTGTCTTATTATATAAAAATATGAAGGTTGTGTCCAATATAATATGTAGACTCTTTTTTCCGCTATGCTTCTATATAATATATGAAGGTTATGTCCCCGAAATGATATGTAGATTGCCCGCTATGTTTACCTTTTAAAAATTTTGAAGGTTTTTGCCCCCCTGTATATGGGTTAAAGTTTGGGGCTCTGAGCTATGTCCCCCATATAAAAATATGAAGGTTGTGTTGTGGTTTGATATGTAGCTTTTGCAGCTATGTTTTTACCCTATAATATATGAAGGGTTGTGTCCACTATATATATGTTAGACTCTTTCCGCTATTGGGCTTAAATTTTATTTTAATTTTATGAAGGTTTATTTTCCTGTTGTAATTAGATTTCTCCCTTTGCCCGCTATGTCTATTATATAATTATGGGAAAGGGTTTTTATCCCCTGTATATGATAAAGTTGGGCCTGCTGCTAAAGTTTTCCCCAAACTAATATTTTTAAGGTTTGTATCCTTTTAAAATTTATATGTAGACTCTTTCTGCTAAAGTTAAAATATAATATTTGAAGATTGGTCCCCTTTTTTATACAGTTAGCCGTATGTCTACTATTAATATTGAAGGGTTTGGTCCGCCCCGTATATGATTTTGTAGGGCTGCCGCTAGGGCTACCCTATAATTTATGGAAAAGGGTTAAAATCCGCTGATATGATTGTAGACTCCCGCAGCTATGTTACCATTTTAATATATGAAGGTTTTTAAACGCCCCTTTTATGATAAGTAGCTCTTTCAGCCTTTTGTCTCCTTTTAATTTTATGAAGGTTTTATCGCCGTATATGATATGTAGACTTTTGCAGCTATGTCTAACCCTATAATTTTTTGGGAAGGTTAAAATTTTGCTGTATATTTATTTAAATTGACTCTGCTGCTATGTCTTTTTTATATAAAGGGATGAAGGTTGTGTTTCCCCGGGGATTGATATGCCAAATCTGCTTTCTTTTTTAAAGTCTTCCATATTTAAAATTGAAGGTTGTTGTCCCCTGTAAAAGAATGCAGACTTTTTGCTGCTTTTGTCCCACCTTTTAATATTTTGAAAAAATTTTGTTTTCCCCTTTTTTTAAGTAGACTTGCCGCTATGGTTCTACTTTATTAAAATATGAAGGTTGTTGGTTCCCCCCTTTTAAAATTTTATATGTAGAACTCTGCAGCTTTGTTTTACTTAATTTTAATTTATGAAAAGGGTTTTGTCCCCTGTTTTTGATATGTAGACTTTTGCCGCTATGTCTACCATATTAATATTTTGAAGGTTGTGTCCGCTGTATATGATATGTAGACTCTGCAGCTATGTCTACCATATAATATATGAAGGTTGTGGGCCCTTTATATAAAAGAGACTCTGCAGCTATGTCTATTATATAATATATGAAGGTTGTGCCCGCTGTATATGATATGTAGACTCTGCCGCTATGTCTATTATATAATATATGATGGTTGTGCCCGCTGTATATGATATGTAGACTCTGCAGCTATGTCTACCATATAATATATGAAGGTTGTGTTCCCTTGATTTTGATATGTAGACTCTGCAGCTATGGGCTACCATATAATATATGAAAGGGTTTTGTCGCTTTTATTTTTGATATGCAAAACCTTTTTCCCCCATGGCTATTTTTATTAATATTTTGAAGGTTGTGTTGCTTTATATGATATGTAGACTCTGCAGCTATGTTTACCATATAGTATATGAAGATTGTGTCCACTATATATATGTAGACTCTGCCGCTATGTCTATTATATAATGTATGAAGGTTGTGTCCGCTGTATATGATATGTAGGGAACCTTTTTTTTTAAAGTCTTTCCCTTTTTAAAAATTGAAAGGGTTTTGCCCCCTGTATATGAAAATGCAGACTCTTTCAAACTTTGTCTTTTCCATATAATATATGAAAGGGTTTTGCCCCCTGTTTATGATATGTGACTCTGCAGGGATGTCTACCATATAATTTTATGAAGGGGTTTTGTCCCCCCTGTATTTGGTATGTAGACTGCAGTATGTCCTACCATATTTTATATATAGGTTTTGGGCCCCCCGCGTATATGATTTTGGGAGACTATGCTGCCCATGTCTACCTATAATTTTAAGGATGTGCCCCCTGAAATGATAGCAGAAATTGTCTTAAAGTCAAATATAAATATAAAAAAAGGTTGTGTGCTTTTATATGATTTTTTGTAGAAAATTTTGCAGCTTTTGTCTACCATTTTAATTTTTATTTAAAAGGTTTTTGTTTCCCCTTGGGATATGATATGGTTTGAAATTGCAGTAAAGGGTTTTTATATAATATTATTTAGGTTTGGGGTCCGCTTTTATATGATATGCAGACCTGCCGCTATGTCTATTATTTTAAAATAGAAGGTTGTGTCTGCTGTTTATGATATGTTGACTCTGCAGCTATGTTTTAAAAACCCCTTTTTAAAATATGAAAGGGTTGTGTCCACCTTTTTTATATGTAGCTCTGCCGTATTTTCAAATTTTATAATATTGGAAAGGGTTTTGTCCGTGTATATGATATGTGACTCTTTTTAAACTATGTCTAACCCCTATTAAAATATTTAAGGTTTTTGTCCCCTGTATTTGATATGTAGGGTTTTGCAGTTTTCCCATTTTAAAAATTGAAGGTTTGTTATTTCCCCGTATTTTGATATGTAAAAAAAAAAAAAAAAAAAAAAAAAAAACTCTTTCAGCTATGTCTAAAATAATATAAGAAGGTTATATCCCCCTGTATAGTTTTGTTAAGGGCCCGCCCGCTTTGTCTACCAAAATTTAAAATAAAGAAAAAAATTGTATCCCTAACTGTATATGTTTTGTGACCCCTGCCTTATGTCTACCATATAATATATGAAAGGGTTAAAAATCCCCCTGTAAAATGATAGGTTTGACTTTGCAGCTAAGGGCTACAAAAAATATATGAAGGTTGTTTTTGCTGTTTTTGGGTATGGAGATTTTTGCAGCTATTGGGCTTCCATAAATTATGAAGGTTGTGTTGGGGTATATGTTTTGTGGTTGTGGTATTGGTTTTCCATATTTTAAAATATGGGAAGGGTTTTGTCCGGGTTAGGAAAATTTTTATGTGACTCTGCAGCTTTTTATATATTAAAATTATGAAGGTTGTATCCGCCCCTTGTTTATGTTTTGCAGAATCTGGGATTTGTCTACCATTAATATATGAAGGTTTTATCCGTTTTATGATTTTGCAGACTTTTGCACTATTTTCTACCCTATAATTTGAGGGTTGGGGGTCCGGGTATTTATATGCAAAACTCTGCCGCTTTGTCTATTTATTTTAAAATATGAAGGTTTTTGTCCCCTGTATATGATATGTAGACTCTGGGCCCCTAGTCTTTCCATTAAAATAAAATTGGGAAAAGGGTTTTTGTTTGGGTTTTTTAGGGTTTGTTTGGGCTTGAGCTATGTTATTTTTTTAATAAAATGAAGGTTTTTGTCCGCTGTAATTATGTATGTAGAAATCTGCGCTAGGGCTACCATATAATTTATGAAGGTTAATTTCCCTTTATATGTATTGCAGACTCTGCCCTATGTTTTATTTTATAATATTTAAGGGGTTTTGTCTGTGTATTTGATTGTAGACTCTTTAAACAAAGTCAACCCCTATAATTTTATGAAGGTTGTGTCCACTATATATATGTAGAAATCTGCCCGCTATGTTATTATATAAATTTATGAAGGTTGTGTCCGCCGCTGTATATGATATGTAGGGCTCTGCAGCTATGTTAAACCCTAAAAATATATGAAAGGGGTTTTTAAACCGTGTATTTTGATAAAGTAGACTTGCAGCTTATGTCCCACCCCTATTTAAAAAAGTAGGGTTTTGGGCCCCCCTTTTTTAAAGATTGTAGACTAAGGGTGCTTTGTCTACCCTTATAAAATTTTTATGAAGGTTTATATCCGCTGGGATAGATGGGGGGTTTTTTTGGGGGGGTTTTTTTTGGGGGGTTTTTCCCCCCCCCCTTTTTTTTTTTTTAAAAATTGGGGGAAAACCCCCTGCCCCCTTTTTAAAATTTTTTCCCAAAAAAAAAAAATTTTTGGGAAATTTTTTTTAAAAAAAACCCCAAAAAAAAAAAAAAATTTTTTTTTCCCCCCCCCGGGGGCCCCCCCCTTTTTTTTTTCCCCCCCTTTAAAAAAAAAAAAAAAAGGGGGGAAAAAATTTTTTTTGGGGGGGGGGGTTTTGGGGGGGTTTCCCCCTTTTAAAATAAATTGGGGTTTAAAAAAAATTTTGGGGGGGGGGAAAAAAAGGGGGAGTTTTAAAAAATTTTTTTCCCCCCCCCCTTTTAAAGAAAAAATTTTTTTGGGGGATTTTTTTGGGTTTTTTTGGGAAAAAATTTTAGGGTTTTAAATTTAAAAAGGGGCCCCCAAATTTTAAAAATTTTTTTTTGAGGGTTTTTTAAAAATTTTAAATTGGAAAAAATAATTAAAAACCTGCCGCTATGTTAAAATTAAAAAAAAGGAAATTTTTTTAATATTAACCCGCAAGTTAAAAAAAAAAAAAAAAAAATTTTTTAAAGAATTAGATTGGGGTTCCCCCCCCCAAAAAAAAAAAAGGGTTTTTTTAAAAAAAAGGTTTTTCCCTTTAAAAAAGGAAAATTTTTGGTGAAATTCCCCAGCTATTCCCCCCCAAAAAATAAAAATTGTTTTGGAAAAAATTTGGATTTGGAGTTCCTTTTTAAAAAATTTATAATTGGGGAAAGGGAATTCCCCCCAAAAAAAAAAAGGGTTTGTTTAAAAAAATAAAAATTTTAAAATTTTTGGGGGGTTTTCCCCGGGGTTTAAGGAAAGCTTTCGGGCTTGCCCCTTTTTGGGGCCCCCCCCAAAAATTTTAAAATAATTAAAAAAAAAATTTTTTTTGGGTTTTGGGTTTTTTAAAAAAAAAATTTGATAATTCAACCTTTTTGGGGTATTTTTTATTTAATTTTTAAAAAGTTTTGGGGAAAATTTTAATTTTTTTGGGTTTTATAAGATTTCCAAAAAAAAAAACCCTTTTTTTAAAAAAAAAAAAAAATAAAAAGGTTTTTTTTTCCCCTTTTTAATTTTTTTAATTTTTAATTTAATTTTGGGTTTTAAAAAAAAAATTGATTTTTTTAAAAAATTAAAAAAAAATTTTTTAAATTTTAAACTCCCCAAATTTTTCCTAAAATAAAAAATTAAATTAATTTAGGTTTGGGCCCCCGTATAGAAGAACTCGCGCTTGTCTAATATAATAAGAAGGTTTTTGCCCGGTATATATATGTAATCTGCCTAGTTAAAAATATAGAGGGTTTTTGTGCCCATAGATAATTAACTCTGCCGCTATGTCTAATATAAAATTTTAAAGGTTGTGTCCCTTATATGAATGAGACTCCACTAGTCAATATATATTAAGGTTTTCCGCTGTTATGAATGTAATCTGGCACATGTCCCTATAAATAGAAAGGGTTTTTTCCCCGTAAGATATGTAACCTCAGTATGTCTATTATATAAAATATGAATTTTCCGCGTATAGATATGTAGACTTGGAAGCTTTTGTCAAATTATAATATATGAAGATTGTGCCCGCTGTATATGATATGCAGTCTCTGCCGCTATGTCTATTATATAATATATGAAGGTTGTGTCCGCTGTATATGATATGTAGACTCTGCAGCTATGTCTATTATATAATATATGAAGGTTGTGTCCGCTGTATATGATATGTAGACTCTGCAGCTATGTCTACCATATAATATATGAAGGTTATATCCGCTGTATATGATATGTAGACTCTGCCGCTATGTCTATTATATAATATATGAAGGTTGTGTCTGCTGTATATGATATGTAGACTCTGCAGCTATGTCTACCATATAATATATGAAGGTTGTGTCCGCTGATATATATGTAGACTCCTGCAGCTATGTCTTATTATATAATATATAAGTGGTTGTGTGTCGTCCGCTGTAATTATGATATGTAGAACTCTGCAGCTTGTCTACCATTATAATAATTTGAAGGTTTGACCCGCTGTATATGATATTTACGACTCATGCTCAGCTATGTCTACCATATAATATATGAAGGTTGTGTCCGCTGTATATGATATGTAGACTCTGCAGCTATGTCTACCATATAATATATGAAGGTTGTGTCCGCTGTATATGATATGTAGACTCTGCAGCTATGTCTATTATATAATATATGAAGGTTGTGTCCGCCGCTGTATATGATATGTAGACTCTGCAGCTATGTCTACTATATAATATATGAAGGTTATATCCGCTGTATATGATATGCAGACTCTGCAGCTATGTCTACCCTATACGATAGGAAGGTTCTATCCGCTGTATATGATATGTAGACTCTGCAGCTATGTCTACCATATAATATATGAAGGTTATATCCGCTGTATATGATATGTAGACTCTGCAGCTATGTCTACCATATAATATATGAAGGTTATATCCGCTGTATATGATATGTAGACTCTGCAGCTATGTCTACCATATAATATATGAAGGTTGTGTCCACTATATATATGTAGACTCTGCCGCTATGTCTACTATATAATATATGAAGGTTGTGTCCGCTGTATATGATATGTAGACTCTGCAGCTATGTCTACCATATAATATATGAAAGTTTTGCCCGCTGTATATGTATTAGGGTCGCAGCTATGTCATTTTTTTAATATATGAAGGTTTTGTTTGCTGTATAAAAGATATGGGACCTCAGCTATGTCTAATATAATTTTTTGAAGGGTTTTCCCGCTGTATATGATATGTTGGGGCCCCTGGCTATGTCTTTCCATAATTAAAGAAGGTTTTATCCTGAAAATGATATGTAGACTCTGCAGCTATGTTTACCCAAAAAATTTATGAAGGTTTTCCGTGTATATGATATGTAGACTCTGCAGCTTGTCCTTCCCCTAATTTTAAAAAAAATAAAGGGTTAAACCCCCTGGGGTATTTTGTTGGATCTGTGCCTGTACTTTACCTAAAATAATTAGGTTGTATTTATTTTTGGTTCTGCAGCTTTTACTTGCCATTTAATATTTGTTTGTTTGTTTTATTTTGGGGTTGTGTGCTGTGTCGGGCGGGGGGGTCTGGGGCCCCCAGGGGATTGATCTTGGGGGGCCCAAACCCCACTGTTTCATTAAAATTTTTACCGGCCTCCCCGGACATAAAAAACGCCCATTTTACCCATAATACAGTGTGGGAAAACAGAACTGTTTTGTGTAGTACAATAGCAAGTTAGTCACATATCTGTCACTCTAACATATCATAGACACAGGGCTAAGTAGCTCCATCCATTATCCCCTCCACCCACATACAATATCCACCTCCAAGTTTCCCTTGTTCACACACCTCACCACTTTCTAAAATAAACACCAGCAAGAATAAAAGAAGTTTTACTCCTATACAGGTTCAGTGTTCCCTCCACTATTACAATTCGGGAACCATTGTACGCTGCAATTAAATAAGGCCAATATTAAACCTACAAACACCGCAATATGGAGACACATAGAGGTCAGACACCAGCTCAGGTTATAACCTACAACATGCCATTATAGGATTCACATAGTGTCCGACACCAGCTCAGTACGTATAACCTACAACCCCTCCATATAGAACCCCATAGAGGTCAGACACCAGCTTCAGGTTATAACCTACAAACACTGCGATAAGAGATCACATAGAGGTCAGACACCAGCTTCAGGTATAACCTACAACACTGCCATATAGAGATCACATAGTGGTCCGACACCAGCTCAGGTACAGTATAACCTACAACACTGCCATATAGAGATCACATAGTGCTGCGACACCAGCTCAGGTCACCATCACATCACAATCTAAAAAATAACCCTGAAAATCAGGGACTCACTGGAGACGTCTTATTGATGAGTCGTTCTTTTCTTCATGAGTTATTCTTATTCCCTTTTCTTCTGCATCCGTTCCCCACCGCCATGATGACTTGTCCCGCCTATCCGCAAATTATCTTAGAATCCCAATTTTCCAGCACCTCTTTAACTATTCCCACCTCTGTACAACTTACCCAGGGGTGGAATAGTGGGGTACAACTTTTGAGGCCCGGTTCCTAAGGGGTTGGAGGGGGGGGAGAGGACTAACCCCCTGGAGATTATGCTACAACTATGGGCTGCTGCCCACTCAATTATATTACCAGGTAGGTAGGCAAGACCCTAGGTAGGTAGGCAAATAGGCAAGGTCCCAGGTAACGAAATAGGCCCTATTTAGGTAGCTAGACTCTCGCCGGCCCCAGAAACAGGTGGGTAGGTAAATAGCCCCCAGGTAGATATGCAGGCCCCAGTTAGGAAAGTAGATAGGCTTACAGTTATGTGGGTGGACCCAGTTTGTTTGGGTGTAGGTAGGGGGGTTTCCCCCAGTTAGGTAAGCTTCAGGTAGTTAGGGTTTCCCCCTTTTTATAGGCTGCAAGCAGTTTGGGACCCCCTTTAGGTAGTTATACAGGCGGGTTTTTGGGTTTCCTTTGAAGTAGTATACAGGCAGTTAGGGCCTCCTTTAGGTAGTATACAGTTAGGGCCTCTTTTACGTAGTATACAGGCAGTTAGGGCTTCCCTTGAAGTAGTATACAGGCAGTTAGGGCCTCCTTTAGGTAGTATACAGGCAGTTAGGGGCCTCCTTTAGGTAGTATACAGGCAGTTAGGGGCCTCCTTTAGGTAGTATACAGGCAGTTAGGGGCCTCCTTTAGGAAGTATAGGCAGTTGGTGCCCTTTGGTGATAGGCAGTTAGTGCCTCCTTTAGGTAGTAACAGGCAGTTAGGGGCCTCCTTTGGAGTATACAGGCATTGGGGTCTCTTTTAGGTAGCCAGGGTCCCCTTTAGATAGGCAGGGCTCCCTTTAGTAGGCAGGGACCCCCTTTGTAGCCAGGGACCCCCTTTGTAGCCAGGGCCCCCCTTTGTAGCCAGGGCCCCCTTTGTAGCCAGGGCCCCCTTTGTAGCCAGGGCCCCCCTTTGTAGCCAGGGCCCCCATTATTAGCCAGGGCCCCCTTTGTAGTTAGGGCCCCGGTAGGTAGATTAAAAAAAAACGAAAAAAGAAACAACAGCCACTTACCTGGCTCCGGCTCCCGCTCCTGCCGCCGGCGTCTACTACGGCCCTGCATAGGCGGCACGGTGATGTGACATCACCGCGCAGCCTACGTAAGCAGTAGGGGCCGGCGCCCGGCAGGCTTAAAGGGGTTGTCTCACTACATGGATTCATCTTACCTCAGTCCTGGTTTTCTTGGTTTCACTTTGAATTCAGGGGCGTGTTTACTGATTCTATTAGGTGCAGCAGGAAGCCAGGTCTGTAGCTATAGCAACCCGCATGACAGCTATCAGGAGAGATCAAAAGGTCTGTTAGCTATTTGCGACCTGGAAGACCTGACGAAACCATTTCAAGAGGGGATATGTAGGAATAGGTAGGACACTCTTAATGGACATATATTGCAAAGTGATTTGTTTTTGCAAGATCTTTAACATTAGAAGCAATGCTTGTAGTGAGACATCCCCTTTAAGGCCTAATGCCTTAAGCCTGCCAGGGCAATCAGCAGAGCCGAGCGCGGGAGGCGCACGGGCTCAGCTGACACCGGGCAGCCCCAGGAGTCGGGGACATTAGTCCCCGGCTACCGGGCCCGGTCTCTCGGGCGCTCGGGACGCAGGGCGCCGAGCGTTCAGTGACCAGATGCGCGGTCGGGCCCGGGGATCGGCCGGCCTGCCCCCGGGGCCCAGCGGCTTGGGGGCCCACGGGGGATTTACCCATCCCCCGGCGGGCCCCGCCCAGCTGTCTGTAGCTATGCCTTTTTTATATTTAGGAATTTTTT
>JAODAL010063682.1:0-19113 GCA_025379985.1 Phyllomedusa bahiana
TTTACTGGAGATTTATTAGCTCAATTCATCTTCGGGGAAAGAAAAGAAATTTTAAAAAAAATTTTAAAAAATTTATAAATTAGAAGAGATTTTAAGCAAGACAATTATGCACTAAAATGTGGGTTCATGAGACGTTTATTGGTAAGTAAAATGCACTTTTTATGAGCACTTTATAACACCAAAAAGGGGCCCAAAAGGGGGTTTTGCCAGAAGAAAAAATTGACGCGGGAAGTTTGAAAATTTTAAAAAATAAACATTTTTCACCTTTCATCATTATTACAATTCTGCACCATTTTGTTTTAGCGCTCCTTTAGTGATCCATTGTTTAGAGCGGTCTCCAGGGAAACGACCAGGGCCAAGATCCTCAGCCTGGCCCACAGCTCAACCACCTCTCCTATCAGGCAGCTACTGATTGTTCAAACCGAGGTGGTATTTACCCCCGTCCCTGTGCTCATTAAAATTTAGTCAAAGATGCAAATAAATAAATAAAAAGAAACCTCAATAGTATGTTTATTATAAAGAAAATAAAATCCAGAGGTTTTTTTCCCTGCAGGGATTTAAACCGGGGACCCTGACCGGGGAGGCAAAACTTTAGCTCTGACTACATTGTGGCTATTTACTTTTCTACAATAAATAGACCTTCTTGACTACAGAAGGAAAGGCCCGGGTGATGTCATCCCGGGGTAAAAGATCTCAATTCAAAGAAATCACACACCCCCCCCTTCTGAGCACACAGACGAAGAGCTTGCATGCAGGAGGTATGAAATGAGATCGTGGCAAAACCCCTTTAATGATACTACTAAATGTCTCTATTTTTGCTTCTCTGCGTTTCATCAGTTGTAACTAATTTTTATTCTGTAAATGATGTAGCCATATGAGGACTTGTTTTATGCCGGAGAAGTTGTATTTTTTGGGGGGCGTAGTCTAAGTTTACATTTAAATTGCTGTAGATTTTTTTTTTGCAGCCTGAACATAAAAAAGTGTCTTTCTGCATTTGTTTTTTTTTACACATTTCACACTAGATTAATTCTGCCGGTTATTAGGGTCGTGAGGATACCTAAAATGTAGGGGGTTTTTTTGTTTTAAATTTGGGACAAAAAATTTTTACTTTTAAATTTTTTTATGCTTTTTTTTACTTTTTTTTATCGTTTAAAGGATAACTAATTGTACTTTTTCTTTTTTTTTTTTAAAAACTTAGTAATGATTTGCATACCCTTAGCTCCCCGTATCCGATACATTAAACATGACTCTATGTTGGGGCGGGCCAGTATTTTTATTTTCCTTTAAGGCTAGGTTCACCCGGCTTATTTCCGGGTAATTTGCGGGGACGGAGTTCGCCCCAATACCCGCCTGCCGGCGGGGGCGGGGGTGGGGTAGTGCTTTTCATCCCCCCGCTCCCCTTTTTCCCAACAGGGTGAAGAAGATTCCTAGTTTTTCTGGAAACTGGAATTTCCGTAATGACGGGGGCGGTTTTTCGCCGTATTTCCGCAGTTTGGCACGGAATACGGGACCAAAATCTGCCCAAAATCAGCTGTTGAACAGCCTAAACCAAAAACTGTTTTTAATGTATGGCAGGACAATCCCCAAAATTTTGGGGCCCAAAAACAAGCGCCCGCGGCACTCTATAATGCGCCTGAGATCGGGGGGGAGGGGGCATACTGGGGGCGTCACACCACAACCGTATATTCATACATTTATGAAGGGAAGATGACAAAAGGTTTTTTGTATATTTTTCTTTTATTTTACACAATGTGTCCCTCATAAATGGGCATTTTTTTTTTTTTTTTTTTTTCTTTCTACCTTCCCCTATAGTTTATCATAGTCCCAGTTACGGGGAAATACACCTCCTGTCCTGACTGCAGAGCTGATCTGCATCTGATTCGAGTAAAGGAGGCATCTACAGAGGCCCGGACTGGCCATAGGGCAAACCGGGCATTTGCCCGGTGGGCCGCTGGGGTCCGGGCCGCAGGGCCGGCTCGGATCGCCCGCCAAGGGGACCAGTGTTTCCCCCGGCGGGCCCCGAGTCCCGGCGCCGGTTCCCGTGGCGCGCTACAGGGGCCGCAAAGATCGCATTAGCGACCGGACCCCTGGTGGCAGGGGGCCCGACAGGCCCCCCTCGCCACACGGCTGCACGGCCGGTCACCCGACCCAGCCATGCAGCCATCACGGCCCCACCTGCACCGCGCGGTGCAACAGCAAACCGATGCTGGACATCTGGGGGTCTACTGATCCCGGTCTGTCAGCTCCCCAGATGCCGCGGGGCAGCGCGCGAGTAATGACGTCAACGCTCGCCGCTCCGCGGCCCCTGCTTCTGCTGCCGGGGGCCTCCGGGGAAGAAGACAGAAGAGGAAGCAGAGACATCAGGGAAGTATAGTTTTTACTTATTTTTTAAAAACTACTGCCTGGCTACCTGCCCTGACCAGCTGCATGCCAGCCCTGGCTACCTGCCCTGACCAGCTGCATGCCAGCCCTGGGCTACCTGCCCTGACCAGCTCATGCCAGCCCTGGCTACCTGCCCTGACCAGCTGCATGCCAGCCTGGCTACCTGCCCTGACTAGCTATATGCCCGCCCTGGCTACCTGCCCTGACCAGCTATATGCCAGCCCTGGCTACCTGCCCTGCCCAGCTGCATGCCAGCCCTGGCTACCTGCCCTGACCAGCTATATGCCAGCCCTGGCTACCTGCCCTGACCAGCTGCATGCTAGCCCTGGCTATCTGCCCTGACCAGCTGCATGCCAGCCCTGGCTACCTGCCCTGACCAGCTGCATGCCAGCCCTGGCTACCTGCCCTGACCAGCTATATGCCAGCCCTGGCTACCTGCCCTGACCAGCTATATGCCAGCCCTGGCTACCTGCCCTGACCAGCTATATGCCAGCCCTGGCTACCTGCCCTGACCGATTACTGGCCCTACCTGACCGATCACTGGCCCTACCTGGCTAATTACTGGGGGCAGCCATAGCTACCTGGCTAATTACTGGGGGGCAGCCCTAGCTACCTGGCTAATGAATGGGCGCAGCCCTAGCTACCTGGCTAGTTACTGGGGGCAGCCCTAGCTACCAGGCTAGTTACTGGGGGCAGCCTAGCTACCTGGCTAGTTACTGGAAGATAATTACAGGGGTAGGCCCTGTCTACCTACCAAATTAATGGAGAAAGGCCCTGTTTACCTACCTAATGGGGTCTACCTATTTACATGCCACTTATCTGACATTTTTTAATTTCTAATTTTTAAATTTTTAGGGTCTAACATACGCTGTTTGGGGAATTGATAGGAAAGTGCTGGAAAAGAGAGGAGTCTAAGATGTATTTGTTGTAAATTCTACAGAGACGAGTAGTGACCACTAGAAGAAGACATTGCATGCTGTACCGGACAGAGAAAGAAATGGAAGGGAATGACTCATCAGGGAAGACATCATGGAGGTTTGGGCCAGAAGGAGAAGAAAAGCAGAAGAGAACAACTCCCATCAGAGATGATGTCTCCTGTGAGTCCCTGCTGTCAGGGGTAAGTTTACTTCTGTGTTGAGTCAGTGCTGTATTCATGTGATGGTGACCTGACTACTGGTGATGTGATTGGTTGTAGGTTATGTTGGTGCTTATGTAGTGTCAGTGTGGGCTTATCCCTGATTGTAAAGTAAGTGCACCCCTGACTCTGTGATGAGGGGTTTCTCTGCACCACTGTTTCTTTCTTGCTTGTGTGTAGGGAGCTCTCACACGGAGCAGTTTTGGTGCATTTTGTGTGTAGAAATGTACAGCATTAACTGCTCTGTCTTTCTGCACCAAAAACACATAAAAAACGCTGCGTGTGAAAGCAGCTTTATAGTGTAGTTTATTTTAGAAAGCGGCGAGCTGCGAGAACAAGGGGAATTTTTTTAAGTGGATATTGTATGTGGGCTGCTGGGGGCTTAGTGCTAGGGCTGATTTTTATTCCAGTCCGGCCCTGCATCTACAGAAGCTGTAGGTTGGGCCCCCAGAGTCAGCTCCCCTGGTCAGCCCCAAGAACTGGACCGTCCGACTGAAATTCCACTGGTGGGCTCTAGACACCCCAGAGTCAGCTCCCCTGGTCAGCCCCAAGAACTACACATGTGGACCCCCAGAATTAAATTCCACTGGGGGGCTCTAGACACCCCAGTCCTACACTGAATATACAGTGCTGTATACACAATGATCGAGAAGGCAGGGACAGTAAGAATCCATCCCAGCCTTCTCTCTGGAGAGCCCGGCTGCTGCTGCTGACAGCCCTCTCTCCACTCCCACAGCTTCACAATTACTGTGCAGCTGCAAATTCTGCATGGATGTTTAAAAACAGTCGTGCA
This sequence comes from Phyllomedusa bahiana, assembly GCA_025379985.1. Classification (NCBI taxonomy): domain Eukaryota; kingdom Metazoa; phylum Chordata; class Amphibia; order Anura; family Hylidae; genus Phyllomedusa; species Phyllomedusa bahiana. Next base: position 4,311 of record JAODAL010063682.1, read on the forward strand.
AGATTATATGACCACAGCCCGGGCGTATATAAGCAGTCATCATCTAGCTAAGTTACCCCTATTAAACATTACAACCTTCTCTGTCCATACATAGCTAGTGTATATCTACTTGGTTAATTCTAATCTGGTTTGAGGGGGTGGTAACTCCATGCATTAGCTAGATAGGTCCTATCTGATGAGATTACCAGGACATGGTAGATGGACATACACAATTTGATCAAAATGTGCACTAAAAACCTCAACATTATACATATAATTAAGATAGTGATACAGTTGCATGAATTCCTTTAATTTAGTTTTATCCCAGAGATTTCCATGACGTGGTAGGTGGACATACACAATGTGATGAAAATGTGCAGCAAAAACATCAATTTAATACATATAATAAAGGTGGTAATGCAATTCCATGAATTCCATTACTTCAGTTTTGCACCAGAGGTTTTATGGTTCCTATCTGATGAAATTACCATGATGTGGTAGGTGGTCATACACAATTTGATCAAAATGTGCACTAAAACCTCAACTTTATACATATAGTAAAGATAGTAATGCAATTCCATGAATTCCATGACTTCAATTTTGCACCAGTTTAATAAGTCTCATCTGATGAAATTACCATGACGTAGTAGGTGGACATACACAATTTGATCAAAATGTGCACTAAAAACCTCAACTTTATACATATAGTAATGATAGTAATGCATTCCATGAATTCCATTACTTCAGTTTTGCACCAGAGGTTTGATAAGTCCCATCTGATGAAATTACTATGACGTGGTAGGTGGTCATACACAATTTGATCAAAATGTGCACTAAAAACCTCAACTTTATACATATAGTTAAGATAGTGATGCAATTCCACAAATTCCATGAATGCAATGTTCCCCAAAAAATCTGTCTTATCTGATGAGATCACCATGATGTGGTACGTGGGCATAGAGAATTTGATTAAAATGTGGACTAAAAACCTCCAGTTCATACATATAGTAAATATAGTGATGCAATTCCTTGAATTCCACTCATTTAATTTTGCCCGGATTTTGACGCCATGTTGCCGTGTATAATCTTTGTCTACTTTAGCCAGCTTAGGGTGTTTTATAGTGTTTTGTTTCACTGACTAATTTAGTTTTTTTTTTCTATAGGGATCATTGAATTGTCCCAAACTCCAAAAGACGTTGCTCATGTCCTTCACGATGCTCCAAATTCTATCACGGTTTTCTCACTGCTGAGTTTTCTATAACAGACTTTATCTAACGCTCTTCCATGAGATTATTTTTATTCGCTTTGCATCACTGCTCTCTTTTTACCCTCCGTATATTGTTAATTTTTTATTCTTTTATCCCTGTTGTGAATAGGATCATAGACGAGACTTTGTACCTATCAGGGTTCGGAGCCTGTGTCATAAGCTTTGTGAGGTTATTTTTAGTTTTTTCCTCATTAGATACCCACAGGTTTGCATATGTATTTTTAATGGGATAAAGCTTCCTCTATTGTATCTGCGAGTGGCGAAACGCGTGCAGCCTAAACGTGAGGAGCGGGGCCGAGTCTCGTCACTTTCATTCCACGTTATTTAGATTCTAATGGCAGAATAATACCTCCTGTGTTGCTGCATATTTAATACTTCAATCGCCTGCAGTGTAGCTGTTGCCTACTGTGAGCGCCGCTCCTGTCCCCCCCCGCGCTGGAAGAAAGGAGGCCATCAGCATACAGTGAAAATAGCCTCTCTGCAGCTGCAGTCAAATGTCACTGTACATTCACGGGAGATTGCAATTATCAGCCAAAACAAGAAGCCGTATCAGAGCCGCAACACAAAAGTAACAAACGCGGGATCGCCGCCTTCACCAGTCTCATATCCCAAAGGTTGGGCCCCTCGCTAAATTATTCTATTTTATCCTATATCAAGAAGAATGCAGCAGCCATAATTCAGCCGTGACATCCTTTGTGTGGCCACGGAATAGAGACGAACGTATTACACCTGTGGCGCCAAAGTCGACGCTTGGAACAAACATCTTTGAGCGGCTTTGTCGGCCATTGTTGCAAAAAGTGACTCTTTTTAGTTCTAAGGAGAAATGTTTGTTTGTTTTTTTTTATTACAAACAATATTTTGCTACTGAAAGGGTTTTCTCGCTACAATAATTTATTTTTAACATGTAGCAAAAGGTAAATGGAAACTGCTACCAAATACATTGCTGTTTTGATTTTGCTTTGTTCAGGAGATAAGATTTTATCTTCTCTTAGAGCAAACAATTTTATCTTGACCACTTCTCCCTATTCTTTCTCTTACCCGATTGCTGCAGGCTGTCAGCTCATCATGATGAGTCACTCCCTTCTGAGTCTTATCTATAGCACAGTAGCTTGTTTATCTAAGTAAATGACAAGTTTTAACCTTTAGAGCTCTGTGACCTTGTGCACTACAGATTAAGAACCTCCTGCACTCATGCCACTGTAACAGAAATAGCTAGGAATTGGAGAGCTGATATGTTAATCACTACTGTAGCCTGAACACAGCCTGAACAAGAAGTGAGAGCCTGAAACTGTAGAACCATTCACAGTCTGAACAGGAAGTGGGAGCTTGAAGCTATAGAACCCCCCACAGCCTGAACAGGAAGTGGGAGCCTGAAGTTATAGAACATCCCACAGCCTGAGCAGGAAGTGGGAGCCTGAAGCTATAGAACCCCCCACAGCCTGAACAGGAAGTGGGAGCCTGAAGCTATAGAACCCCCGACAGCCTGAACAAGAAGTTGGAGCCTGAAGCTGTAGAACTGCCCACAGCCTGACCAGGAAGTGGGAGCCTGAAGCTGTAGAACCGCCAACAGCCTAAACAGGATATAGAAGCCTGAAGCTGTAGAACCACCAACAGCCTAAACAGGATATAGAAACCTGAAGCTGTAGAACCCCCCCACAGCCTGAACAGGAAGTGGGAGCCTGAAGTTATAGAACATCCCACAGCTTAAACAGGACGTGGAAGACTGAAGCTGTAGAACTGCCCACAGCCTGAACAGGAAGTAGGAGCCTGAAACAGCCTGAACAGGAAGTAGAAATCTGTAGAACTGCCCACAGAATGAACAGCAAGTGGAAACCTGAAGCTGTAGAACCAACCACAATCTTCAAGGTTTTTGGAGCTAGGTCTATGTGCCACAATAAAGTCAAATCTGGTAAAAATAGGGCCCTGTCTGGGATTGAGTCTCGAGGTGGATTCAAGATAAGTCAGGTTCTTGTGCGGCCCCTTCCAGGAAATGGCGCCAATCCTCAAATGCTGACTTGGCATTTGCTATTTACAATGTTGTAATTTCTTTCCGTAGAGGAGAACTTCCATGAGAAAAAGGCTCAGGGGCGCAAGTTGGTCAAAGACGGAGGCTCTGGCGAAAGAACTTCGCCTACTCCTACCTCAGAAGTATCAACTTCCACAATAAAGGGGCGTGAGAGATTGGGCTGAATCAGAACAGGAGCTTCAGAAAAACACTGTTTCAAATTTTCAAATGTGAGAATGGCTCCAGGTTTTCAGTCATTTAGGTTCGTCCCTTCTTCATTCTGGCAAAGGTTTGGCTATGGATGAAAAGTTATGGATACAGTTCCTATAATAATTAGCGAACCCCAAGAATCTCTGTAGAGCCTTCGTGGAGTTCGGTTGTACCCAGGGCAGAAGAGCTCAAACCTTGACATAATCCTTCCCCAAGGCATTCGGTGTGAGAATATAACCAAGAAAATGCAACTCTTGTACCCCAAAGAGACCCCTCCAGTGTCACATCTAAATGGTTCTCCCTGAGAAATTGCCCAATAAGATTTCAGAAAGTATTGTTAACAAAATTTTGAAATTTTGCTTAAGCCGAAGGTCGTGACCAAATACTCATTAGGTGACATAAAGATCGGCGCGGCGAAGCGCCTGTTTTCACGTTTTTTCCCGTGAAAACTGCGCCTGATGTATGTCAGCGCCGAAGTGCGCTCATACATGCGGGGTAAACTTCGACGCCTCCGACAGTCAGACCACATTGAAATAGGTCTGCCTGTCGGAGCTTTAATGCACCTCACTTTGCCAACCCGCATTCATACATGCTTCAGTGTTTTAGAATGTGGTGCCTCCCGCCCCAGAACGCCCACAGCGTGCCCCTTTATGTTAGGTGCATAAGACATTGGGGAAGCTTTCGCCTAATGCGCCTAACACATAGGGGAGTGTCACAGGTGGGCCTGCGAACCCCGTCCCGGGTTGCAGGCACACCCATGGTCCCTGCACAAGTGGCACCGCTGCCCGCATGTCGGACAGCGGGCACACTCACCCCGCCGACCGGGTCCCTGCCTACTTACCCGGCCACGCTCCTGCTGCAGCTCTAGTCTCCCGGCGCGCGTGTCCCAGCTCTCAAGGGCGCGTGCGCACGCAGGCTCTGTTAAATTTAAAGGGCCAGCGCACCGGTAATTGGGTATTGCTGGTCGCTACCCTTATTTAAGCCTGCCCCTTCCTCAGTCTTGTGCCGGATCTTTAGTGCCAATAGCCTATAGAGAAAGCATTCATAAGCCTTGGTCTTATTACCATGTACCATACCGTTTGCTTCCGTTCCTCGACCACTAATCTTGCCGCCTGCCCTGACCTTCTGCCTGTCCACATCTACAAACCATAGCCGCCTGTCCTGACCTTCTGCCTGTCCCTGACTACGAGCCTGCCTGATGATTTTGCACCACGCTACACCTCGGCTGCCTCCGCAAGCAAGTCACGTCAGGGGTAGCAACCTGGTAGACTCCCACCGTAGCAAGTCCATCCCACTTTGCGGCGGGCTTTGGTGAAAACCGGGACCAACTTAGATTCCGCTCCCTGGCGTGGCTTAAACCACCGCTTGCAGTGGTCCAGAGGATCCCATATCTCCAACCGTGACAGGGAGGTGCGTCCGACAGCGGAGTCGGCACCGAGAGGCGCATTATACGCCAGAAAACCGGCAAAAACGTCAATTATACATGTCTCCGATAATGCCTTGTTAGAGCCAATCAAGAAAATATTCAGAGTGACATACATGAAAGATGCTGTGCCAGTTTTCAGCCATATTTGGAGCCAAAAAACTGTCATACCACTGTTTTATGGATGTATGAACAGTCATATGCCAAAACTTGCCTCAGACAGCACTAGACACAAGATTTTTGAATGTGCCAAAGTTTGGCGTGAAACTGCCATACAAATCCATGCCATGGCCAGAGACAAAGTTTGGCGCCTGACACTCTATCATACATACTGCTGTATTTTACACTCCTCTAGATCGACTGGACTGTCGGCGCCAGGTTTCATTCACGTTGCCCTCAATACCTGTTTTTCGTATCCAGTCGAACCAATTGCAGACGATGATCTGTGACCAGATGGAGAGGAGAAGGAACAAAGAACAGCAATGGAGGCTCCTGGTACAAGACCTGGATTCATTTTTCTGTGCAATCAATGCCCAACCTGAGTGATGGTACAAAGGCCTCGGATCAGTTCTCATACACAGCACATTGTGCCTGAAACCCATGATGATACTGGAGGTTCGTCCGGGACAACATGATATAAGCGATAACTCAGACCGTGCAGAACATCAAGCAGAGACTTTCTCACAACCGGTCATTTACCAGAACTCTTCAATAATGTCAAGCTTTTCCCAGCCCAGTCCATGGCTGCATGGGACGGATTTTCACCTCTTCCTCTAGGACAGTGTTTCTCAACTCCAGTCCTCAGGACCCACCAACAGGTCATGTTTTCAGGATTTCCCACTGAATGCACTGACCATAATTATATCACCTGTGCAGAATGCGCTGACAACAATTATATCACCTGTGCAATACTGAGGAAATCCTGAAAACTTGGTCTGTTGGTGGGTCTTGAGGACTGGAGTTGAGAAACACTGCTCTAGGAATTGAGGAACTTGATGTGAGAGGAACCAAGATTGGTGGAAACTACTACAGAGAATAAACCCAGAGAACAATGAGGAACAGGCTGAGGATTCTCATCATAATCAATGACCTATTTCCCCTGGAATGAGCAGATTTTAAATCTAATTCACCCCTGACAAGCTGCATTTCTGAACGGGGACACTAAATAAATCTTCTGGGGAATTTGTTACTGGCACAGAGACTAAGGGCGACATAACCGAAATATGGCGTTGCTGTGGCAGATTTAAGGCGCATTATATAAGTGTAAAGTGCGGCAGAAAGTACGATCCTCTCAAAAATCTGGCGTCAGGCATACCTTGCATAGTAACCATAATGCTCTTAAAAAGGTGCATTGCGCAATGGAGGCGAATAGTGTATCATTGGTAGTGTATGCAATGTACCTATCAATGCGCATTGTGTTACGGAGGCGCATATCATATCATTACTAGTGTATGTAATGCACCTCAATAGTTCCATTGCATTATTGAGGCGCACAGAGTATCATTTTTAGGCGCATTACAATGTGTCGTGCCCAGTGTATAATGCGCCTAGTTTTGGAATATTACAGTTCATCTACATCGAGAATATGGCGTCAAGAGTATTTTTGGTGCAAATAGACCAAAAAAAGGTGCTTGCATATTGGGACATGTCGCCCTAAACGTCCATTCTGTACATTTGAACTAAAAAAAAAAAAAAAGATGGCCGACAGCGGCGGTATTCAGCTGGAGGTGTGGTGTTACATCTTGTTACAAAAGAAGCTGAGAGAAAATATTAAAGGAAATTCGAAAGGACAAATAATACAAATAAGATGAAACAATAGATCTTAAAAAAAATAAGGTGAAATAATAGATCTTAAAAAAATATATATACAGGGAGTCCTCGGGTTACGAACTGGATTGGGACTGTAGGTTTGTTCCTAATTTGAATTTATAAGTAAGTCACCCCTTTTACATTTGTTTTGCTGTCTGCAGTGCTGCCATCAGTAATTTCAGGACCCCATAGAGCTGAAGCATCTGGGCCCCCCGCCTATTACCAGATCCTGTTTTGCACTATATATACGTGGGCCCTTTTTTCATGCAAAATGTTAAGAAACCCTGACAGCAGTACTACCAGTTCTACCCTATGGAAATCCTTGCTTGTCTGTGCCTTTGCTTGGAAGATTTCACCTTACTTTCTGTCTTTCATCTGCTGCTGTGGCATGCTGACACTTGTAGTTCTCCAACTACTAGCTGCTTTGGATGAGGTGTGGAAAGCTGGCACTTGTAGTTGCATAGCTACTGGCTACTGTGGAACATGGAACTACAAGTGCCAGCATGCCATAGAGGCACATGTTAAACACATGTTTGAATCAGCATCCATAAAATTATTACATGTGATGCGTGGCATGTTGGTACTTGTAGTTCTACAACTACAGATGCCAGTATGCAACACTACAAATGTACTAATTGTACAGGTTCTGATGCAGTACTGTATTTTAATAGCTGCTGTTGAACATGGAACTACAAGTGCCAGCATGCCATCGTGGCACATGTTAAACACATGTTCTAATGAGCACTCATACAATAAGTACATATGAGGTGTGGCATGCTGGCACTTGTTGTTCCACAACTACTATCTGCTGTGGAACATGGAACTACAAGTGCCAGCATGCCATATAGATAACTACAAATGCCAGCATGCCACACTACAAATGTACTAATTGTACAGCTGTTGATACAGTACTGTATTTTACAAAGGAAGCAGCCAGGGAGAGTTGAGAGGGACGGGGAACAGTAAGAACAGACCTGCTGTGCCGGGATCGACAGCGAAAGACAGGAGGTCTATGGGGATGATTTACAGTCGGATTTTCTAATTTTCTATTGAGATCTATGGGGATGATTTACAGTCGGATTTCTATGGATTCCTAATACTAAATCAGCTTAGAAATCCAACAATAAATCTCTGTCTTGTAGACGAAGCCTAAAGGCAAATGTAATGTAGCACAATATAACTAGTAACACACAGACAGTTGTGCAGCTCATGTCTTTTGTTAAGCACAATAACCCTTACTGACATTTGACATAAACTATCTTCATAATGCTGCAAAGTCTGTATAGGGGGGGGGGGGGGGGGGTCACTCGCTGAGTCTGCTCCATAGGCGCTGGTTGCTGGCTGATTGCTACAGCTGATGGCCGCCACTAACAGCAGGGATCCAAGCCGGCTCCTCTCCCAGCTGTTTAGCCATTTAGAAGTCACAGCGATCACTGCTGCAGCATCTAAATGAATGAGGGATGGGGGGAAAAAGTTTTAAAAATATAAAATATGAAAAAAAAAATATTTAAACTTCAAACCCCCTTTTTGCCAATTTACAAATAAAAGACTAAAAAAACTATAAAAGTTACATGTACTTGGTATCGCCATATTCATAATGTACTAAAAACTAACAAAAACCTTAAATATTTGGTGTCACCAGAATCTTATTGATTTGCAGAATACAGATTGCACATAATTTATACCGAAGAGTGAACGCCAATAAAACAGAACCCCTGCAAATATGGCGCAAGTACATTTTTTTTCCACACTGGTTTTCCAGTACATTGTATGATACAGTCAATGGCACCATTAAAAAGTACATCTTGCCCCGCAAAAAACAAGCCCTCATATGTCTATGTAGGTTAAAAAAAAAAAAAAAAAAAAACGTAATGGCTTTTTGAAGGCAGGGAGGAAAAAAATGAGCCAAAAAATGATGACCATGCAACAGGAAGGGTTTAATAATATCCATAGTGCAGGAGGAGGAAATTATTAACCTGTAGATCCTCCTTTACTAGCAATCACCTATGCCGAAAATATTCCGTACCTGAAAATCAGAATTACTCAATGTTGAACAGAAGGTTTGGACCCTTTCTCACTGCAAATGTGTTTCTGTTCATTTCTGGGATATCATGTGTGCAGCGCCCTCTCAGGTCAGGCCACGGCATCTCCATAGAGTTAGTCAGGACTCGGCCGCTCCAAAACACAAATCTGCTTTTCCCTCCATTTCTTAGCCAATTTTCTTGTAGTTTTGGTCATTGTTTTGTTCCGTTACCCAACATCTCTTCAGCTTGTGGCCATAGACTGCGGTCCTTACATTCTCCTAGAACAATTTCTTATGCCTCAGATTTATTGTTCCCTCAATGATCCTAAGGCATCCAGCCCCTGAGGAGGCAAACCAGCCACAAACCCTGATGCTCCCTCCCCCATGCTGCACAGTTGGATGAGACTCTGGTGTTGATGTGCAGTGTTCTTTCCATGCTGCCTCCTCCCCTATATTGCACAGTTGGATAAGGTCTTGGTGTTGGTGTGCAATGTTCTTTCCATGCTTCCAACTATGCTGCACTGTTGGATGAGACTCTGGTGTTGGTGTGCAGTGTTCTTTCCATGCTGCCTACTCCCCTATGCTGCACAGTTGGATAAGGTCTTGGTGTTGGTGTGCAATGTTCTCTCCATGCCTCCAACTATGCTGCACAGTTGGATGAGACTTTGGTTTTGATGTGCAGTGTTCTTTCAATGCTGCCCCCTCCCCTATATTGCACAGTTGGATAAGGTCTTGGTGTTGGTGTGCAATGTTCTTTCCATGCTTCCAACTATGCTGCACAGTTGGATGAGACTCTGGTGTTGGTGTGCAGTGTTCTTTCCATGCTGTAGAAATCCAGAAGGTCGGCACTGGAGTATGGTAAAATCATCCAATTTTATTGAAGTATTGCCATAAAAACAAATAAAGTGCAAATGTAAGAAGTGTGGAATCACATGGCTAGGAAAACAATCCACCGGTACGCTGACATGTTTCGGGCAATGCAATGCCCTTAGTCGTAGCAGAGAAATGATGAAAAGCCAGCCCTTTTTATAGTGCACATTAAAAACAATTAAGATAAAAATACAAAACACCTGAAAGAAATTTCTCTTACCCGTGAACATAATGTGCAGTAGGAAAACAGGCTGGGAACGCCAAGTTGCACAAGTCGCGGCATCTCCGGCAACAGGCCGGAAGCACATGGAATCCCCCATGCTGCACAGTTGGATAAGGTCTTGGTGTTAGTGTGTACTGTTCTTTCCATGCTGCCCTCTCCCCCATGCTGCACAGTTAGATGAGGTTTTGTTGTTCCTGTGCAGTGTTCTTTCCATGCTTTAGATAGATAGATGGATAGATAGATAGATAGATAGATAGATAGATAGATAGATAGAAAGAAAGGAGATAGATAGAAAGGAAGGAGATAGATAGAAAGGAAGGAGATAGATAGAAATGAAGGAGATAGATAGATAGATAGATAGATAGATAGATAGATGGATAGATAGATAGATAGACATAAGATAGATATTAGATAGATAGATAGATAGATAGATAGATAGATAGATAGATATGACATATATAGATGAATAGATAAATAGATAGATATTGGATAGATGGATGGATAGATAGATATGAGATAGATAGATAGATAGATAGATAGATAGATAGATATTGGATAGACGGATGGATAGATAGATAGATATGAGATAGATAGATATGAGATAGATAGATATGAGATAGATAGAGAGATAGATAGATAGATAGATAGATAGATAGATAGATAGATAGATAGATAGATAGATAGATAGATAGATATGGAAAGACATAGACATAGATATACAAATAAAAATGGTGAGATAATAAAGCTATAATAAACTGCACAATGTGGTTTTCTGCTCTGATTTCTTTACCATGAGGATCTCAGTGGAGGCAGCGCCCCCGGCAGATGACACGGAAAATATGTTAAATGCTCATTGTCCTCACAATCACGGTGTCACTAATAGACTGTGAGTAACATCAAGCACCGGTGAGAGAGCTGGGGGGGACAGGATGAATTACCCAAAGGTAAGAGAGGATCAGGGTTCCAGATACTTAGCGATGAATAATGCAAACCGCGAGTTCATTCATTTGTTCAGCATTACAGCGACTGACGGCCGCCGCCATCCAGACAGAGCTGTGAGGCGGAGGACGGGACCTCTCACATATTAGTTAGAACATTATCATTAGCAGCTAATTCTTCTCGTGTCAGGGATCTGATGGAAAGTGTGAAAAATAGACCCAGCTGCCAAAAATGCTCATGAAATCGGAGGCGACACTGTGTTCTTTTCCAGATGGGCGGGCGGGGGGTGAGGGGGGGGGGGGGGGCTGGTGCTCTGAAAATTAACCTAGACCTTTATAATGGAGATTACAGTTAAAAATTTGAAAATGTGTAAAAAATGATACAGTAGATTCCCTTTAATCCTGGAACTCATAATCTAGAAAATCTGATAAATCGTCAAAGATGAAGCAAAAGAAAACTCAGCAGCGGAGACCGGTCTGGTCGATTGTAAAACCAGGCGATAGCAGCAGGTTTCATGTTAAGGGGATATTCTCAGCTACTGCCGGCTTTTGGAATCGGGACAGTGTCAAATTTGACCTGAATATAAGGAAATTGATTGCGAGTGTCCAAAATTGTATTTTGGTTAAAATCCCCCCCCCTCCCTAAAAAAATAAATAAATAAATCCCAATTTTGTTTTTTTGGGGATGATTGAGTGATTTCGGGATAATTTACCATTCTGTCGGATTTCCAACCTGGCAGCGCTTTGGTGTGAGGTGTCACTTCCAGTTACCATAATATAGGGGCAACCCCAATGTTATCATAAAAAGAAGAGATGTGGGGCAGGACATCAGACCAGAAGTGACGGAGCGCTGGGGAAGCTGCTGGAACAAGAGTGCGGTGGAACAATATGTTAGCCTCTAAAAACTTGCAAAAAACCTTAACCCTAATTTCATGTTAAGGTTATGGATAGGGTAGACATAGGGTTGGGGATTGGGTTAGGGTTAGACATTGAGTCATGGATAGGGTTAGAGATGGGGTTAGGGTCAGGGATAGGGCTTGTGTTAGGCTTAGAGAAAAAAACTTGAGTTTAGGTCAAAGATTGGGCTACAGATAGGGTTGTGGTTAGAGAAAGGGTTTGGGTTAGTGACAGGCTTGGACTTGCCCCAGGACTGGGGCAGAGTATTCTGGTGCCTTAAGCAAATAAGACATATAGTGCACCCAAATGGAAAATTCAGCCCACTCCATACCTCCTTGCCCCCCCTTGTCTGCCTGGGATGAAGTAGCTATCCTAGGCGGTTACCTACTTACGCCTACCCACGGTCCCGGCCTTGACTGGTGCAGAGGGGAGCAGGTGAAATCCCGCAGTGGGCTCCTGGGCATGGCAGGTCTCGCACTGTTTTTCAGCCAGAAAATCAAAGAAAAAGATGCAGTTAACAAGTATGTGCAGCCAAGTGCAGTAGCTGTAGGGTGGGTCCCAAGCATCAACTCCGCTAATGGGCACCAACAATAAACTCCTGTGGTGAATCCTAAGAAGCAACTACACTGGTGGACCCCAGGCATCTCAGTCTGACACTAATTAGGAACAGGGGTAGAAGGTAGGAGAGGTAGGAGATAAGATTTTGAATGGGGTTAGAGACAGGGTTACAGTCAGGGAAAGAGGTATAGAGTTGGGGTTAGAGACAAGGTTTAGGATGATGTTAGAGATAGGGTTATGGTCAGGGACTGGGTTAGTTATAAAGTTGGCATTAGAGATTGGGTTAGGGCTACAGTCAGGGACATGGTTAGAGATAGAGTTGGGGTTAGAGATAGGGTTATGGTCAGGGACATGGTTAGGGATAGAGTTGGGTTCAGAGATAGGGTTAGGGATAGAGTTATGGCAGGGACAGGTTTAGGGTTAGAGGCAGGGTTATAGTCAGGGAAAGGATTAGGGCTGGAGTTGGGGTTAGAGACAGAGTTACAGTTAAGGGCAAGGTTACAGATAGAGTTGTTTGTTAATAGTGCTGATCGAACCATTGTAGAAAAGTTTGAGTAGAACATCTCGATTCTTAGAACTCGAGCCGAACATTTTACCATTCGTTCAAATAAAGTTCTAGTTTGACCCGTCATTTTCAGTTTAGTTTTCACCAGCTTTCTGCACTTTTGGCGCCATTCAATAACCATTCTGCACTTTTGCTGGCCATCCATTCAGTGCAGCTCTCATTGGCTGCTAAAATCACATGATATATATATATATATTTCACTGTATTGCCTTGTGGGCACCATTTTCAGCTCACTCTTTGTACTGTACAGACTGCCTTTAGTCAGATAGCCTTTTCCTCTCCATAGACAGCAATAGTTAGGGAGTTTGGTATTGCCGGCTGCATCTTTCCCACACCCAGAAGCTGTTATTTGGTGCATTTGCAGGCTCACATAACACCTAACTCCTTATACAGGGATAATATTATTGTCAAAGGGGGCCCTTTTGGGCCCCCTCAGCATGCAGGACCCTGTATAAATGCTACCGCTGCACACCGGGGAAAAAAATGCACCACAAAAAAAAACCCCCTAAAATTGCTGTTATGGAGGGGAAAATCACTAATAATTAAGAGCATCTGTACATACAGAGGGGGAAATGAAAAGGGCGTTCAGAAGCAATACAGTGAAAATTTAGAACATGGTCAGTGATTTTACAGCCAATGAACCCCACCCACGTTTACATTTTCGACACTTCCTGTGCTCTGCACGGGTTGGTGGCCGCCAAAAATGCAAAAAGGGTGATTGGATGGCAACAAAAGTGTAAAAAGTGATCGGATGGCCCAAAAAGTGCAGAAAGTAATTGTAGAAGCCAAAACTGCAGAAAGGTGTTTGGGATGGAGCCAAAATTGCAGAAAGGTGATTGGTGGAGCCAAAAGTGCAAAAGGTGTTTGGATGGAAAAAAAATGAAAAGGGTGATGGGGAGGCCCAAAAGTGCAAAAGGGTGTTTGGGATGGTGCCAAAAGTGAAGAAAGGGATTGGATGGTGCAAAAGTTAAAAGGTATCGGATGCCCCCAAAAGTGCAAAAATTTTTTTTGATTGTAGAAGCCAAAAGTGCGAAAGGTGTTTGGAGGTCCCAAAATTGGGGAAGGGTGTTGGAGGCCCCAAAAGGCAGAAAGGGATTGTATGAAGCCAAAAGTGCGGGAAGGTGTTTTGGATGGCCCCAAAAAGGGAAAGGGAAGGTGATTGGTGGCCCCAAAAGTGCAGAAAGCCATGAAAATGAAACTAAAAATGGGCTCCAACAAACTAAACTTTACTCAACAAACATAAAATTTTTGGGTTCGGTTTCTGAAAATTCAAGAAGTTCTAATGAAAATTTAAATTTTCTAGAAAAGTTCGATCACATAGTAACAATAAAGGTTTGATTGGAAAGTTTCTCTCTGAGATGTGGAGGCTTCAAGTAAAAGTCCGGCATGGAATCAACACCAATAATTTCCTCATTTGGTCTCTGGTCAAGTCTTCTTATGGTCTTTAATTTGGGGTTTAAAAAGGGAAATTTATTGAAAATAATATTCATGCTACAAAAAAAAAATAGGGTCAATGCTCAGTTTTTTCTACAAAGAGGTCGACATCCCCGGCTTAGACAGGTCAATGGTAAAATTACATCTTATTCGTATCAGAACAATCCATCACATTATTTTTACTAGAAAAGAAATGGTAGAAAAATCACAAAAAATTTGAAAAAAAGCCTCCTTGTATTGACGCCATCCCTCCCCCATTCAATAAATTTGTTTATGCGCCAGGTAAAAAATAACTAATTTAGTAAAGAAGACTTTTTACGATTAATTTTTTTGCCCCTCGTTGTATTTTATATTCCCCGCCGGTGTCACCGCTCCGCCGCGCCACCAGTGGGGTTTACGGGCCGCACCAGACGCATTTAGAGGTTGAAAGTGCTGCTCTTAATTTCTGTTTCTCTCGTGTCCAGGGAATTTAGGTCAGCGCGCGGGCCCTCGGTATTTTTGCCGTCAGGTGACCTTCCCCGCACGCCCCCCATTGTGGTAGATAAATGTCCCCCAAATTTAAATGCCTCGCTCAGTTTTTTAAAACTACATATTTACTACTA
>JAODAL010063683.1:0-19113 GCA_025379985.1 Phyllomedusa bahiana
TGCTGTTGCTCGCTGCCGTGACCTACACACTGTGTCATTGTCCCACTCTGTGGCCTACTCCTGTTTTTGCCACCTCCAGAATGTCATTGTGCCACTGACTGACCTCATGCTGCTGCTGTGTCTGCTGGCTGTGACCTACCCCACTGTGTCATTGTGCCACTGTCTGCCCCATGCGCGGGCTGGGCTGCTACCAGGGACCTACACACTGTGTCATTGGGTCCCACTCTGTGGCCTACTCCTGTTTTGCCACCCCCCAGAATGTCATTGTGCCATGCCTGACCTCATGCTGCTGCTGTGGCTGCTGCCGTGACCTACACACTGTGTCATTGTCCCACTCTGTGGCCTACTCCTGTTTTTGCCACCTCCAGAATTTTCATTGTGCCACTGTCTGCCCTCATGATGCTGCTGTGGTGCTGCCGTGACCTACACACTGTGTCAATTGTGCCACTGTCTGACCTCATGCTGCTGCTGTGGCTGATGCCGTGACCTAGACACTCTGTCATTGTGCCACTGTCTGACCTCCTGCTGCTGCTGCCGTGACCTCCACACTGTGTCATTTTTCCACTCTTGCCCATTCCTGTTTTGCCACCTCCAGAATATCCATTGTGCCACTGTCTGACCTCATGCTGCTGTGGCTAGCGCCGTCCCCCTCCACACTCTGTCACTAATTTGCCACCTGAGCTCTCAGCTTGTTTTTTTCCAGCTTTCTCTGCATGACTTTATCAGGCAACATTCCCGCTTAAGATTTTTGGTCAGTTTTGCCCTCTTAAGTGCCCAGGGAATTTTATAGTGAAGCGATTCTAAAGCGGCGGCAGTCATGTGCGTGTCATACTAAAACACAACATTGTATGAAGACCAAACCAAGCTCCCTCTGCATATTTAAGCATGGCACAATGTTCTACAGCACCCTGCAGGCTCTATGCAGCCTGGAAATAGCTGTTTTTTAACGTGATTCGTGCCAAAGTAATTCGGAACGAAGTTATTTTTTGCCGAGAAATTGGGCGAAGTGAACGAAACGAATTTTTGGGAAATTCGCCCATCTCTAGTTAACATGTTATGCTATTGAAAGTGTGGACTCACCATACCAAGGTGGAGACTGGCTTAAGAAGCTGAGGCTACGAGAGGTATACTGGATACTAAATTTGGATACCAGATTCCCGGCAGGTTTTAATTATAAAACAGATTTAACATATATTTATTAATAGTTACTGAGATTATATAAATTAACTTCTCATTATACTTACTATGGCTGGTTCGCCTCCCGTTAAGCCTCCGCTCAAGAGCATTACGTCATCATTTGTGACGTCACAGAAAGCTGTACTATGATTGGTTTTAATTTTATATTTAAGTGAAGCACTAGTAGCATACACTTGACTGTGAACAAGAGCTAGAACAGCTTGAAACGCGTTAGTCCTTCATAGGCTGCTATACATGCTTTGTGTGCTGTTTTAATCGTTGATTTAATAAAGCTGCTCGTTTTCTACACGGAAGCATTTGGTAATTTTTGCAACTACTACCACGCTGGGAGTACAGTGTGCACACCTGCTCTCTTTTCTGATTGTTTACCGCCTAGCCAGCGGAGCTTCCTGTGAGACCCGCACGAGCACCAGCGTATACGGCTTCCACATTTAAGTGCAAGGAGTGGGGAGTGACCTGGATTTTTTGTTTTATTACATTGCTTTTTTGCAAATTTTTGGCTTATATGGGTCTACTCTAACCACCTGTGTTCATATTTATTAAAGCCGGTATACATAAAATTGGTTATCCAATATTGCAGCACACGCTTGCCATGTAACTCCCTATATTTCTCTGGACTCTTGGGCTTTGAATGCACACGATATTTCTGCGAGCATGCAGCAATCGATGGGACTGTCTGAACGGCTGGCAAAAGCAGCACGAGTATTTGAGGATACTAATTACCCAGAGAATGATAACACAGAATTAAAACAGCTCTTTTCAGAACTAGAAAAAGCAAAAATAAAATAATTAAAGATCTGGTGAGACCAACAATCTTTGAAAACCTATCAGGAAAAGGAAATTACACCGAGAGGCTTGCGCCTAAAGAAAGTCCCGTCCTTTATAAGTTCTGAAGAGTTTATGTTAAAATGGAATGGAATTCTCACTGATTGCTCTATGGCGTTAATCAACCTTATAATTGAATTTGAAATGTCTAAACTAACAGAAATAGAAAACTTGATACAAGACACGGAAAAGAAGATGGAAACATCTAAAGATACAAGTGAATATACAGTGTTGCACAACAAACTAAAGGAAACATTGAACACATTAGAAAAAAACATTATGGAAAACAAAAAACGCAAGTATGCCAGAGATACAGACGATTATAAAAATGGTAGAGTCTACACTTGGAATAAGGAAAGGCAACCTTTTACTCCTAGATCCATATTGAAGAAAAAAAGATGGCATAAAAATCAAAAGAGGTCTGTTAATTTTTCCGACATAGATAGTATGGATAGTGGCAATACGGATGCAGAGGCCACGGACAATGGTGATACAAGTCTGGAAGATATTGCTACAAATAAACAGGGATCAAAAAACGGAGCAAACAGGAAAGTAGAGGACATTACAACCATGGGAAAAACAACACGAGCACCAGGACGAAGGAAACGGACTTACAGGAAACACTAGAAGACATACAAGTTGTAGTATTAACCCTTACTATCATTACCAAAGCACAGATAGAAGTTTTACAACAGGGGTTAAACTTTACACCGGATTGTCAATTTAACCTGTTTTCTACCATGCTGGACATCAACAGGTTCTCCAGGTTACTAACAGTTGAAAAGCATTTTTTCACGGAAAAATCTGATATTGATAATGTGAATAATTTTGATAAAGATTTTGAAAGTATTAACAAATATACGGATTTGATGTTTCAAGAGCAACTGGCATTAAAATCCTTACAAAATCTAGAGAGTGAATCCAGCCTAGAATTGGGTTGTGTACAGTAGTCCAGTGTCCATCACAGCCTGCCCAACCCTGGCTTCTATCCTACTAAGGCCAGGGTTCC
This sequence comes from Phyllomedusa bahiana, assembly GCA_025379985.1. Classification (NCBI taxonomy): domain Eukaryota; kingdom Metazoa; phylum Chordata; class Amphibia; order Anura; family Hylidae; genus Phyllomedusa; species Phyllomedusa bahiana. Next base: position 3,032 of record JAODAL010063683.1, read on the forward strand.
GGCCCTGGATAGTTTCCAGAGTGTTATGGAAAGAGACCTTATGGAATTACATAGGAAAAATATGCACAAAAACAAAAGCATTGCAAAAACTTGACAATGTCTCAATCTAGGGCTCTTAGGGAACTTAAAGATAATCATAATCTTGTCATCAAAAAGGCTGATAAGGGGGGGGGGGGGGGGCACACGGTGGTGATGGACACTGGACTCTACACTAAGCAGGTATTTGATATTTTGGATGATGTAAAAACATATCGCAGGTTGAAAGCCAATCCTACCAAACAGTTTCAAAAAAACCTGGAAAAATTGTTGGAAGATGGTATTAGTTTGGGGGCCATAACGGAGAAACAAAAGAAATATCTATATGTCAAAGATCCAGTTATTCCCATATTCTACGGTGCCCCTAAAATACACACAAACAAGTTCCCGCCAGGTTTGAGACCTATCATTGCAGGTAACAACTCTCTTAATGAAAAACCTAAAATGTTTGCGTGATAAGTTGTAACTGGAAGAAGCAGCTGTGGTGTAGTCCCCGGCGCCGCCGCTATACGCCGCCGCCGCTGATCGTTAGGGTCCTAAGCCGCTACCAGTCGCTAAGCTATCGGCTTAGCGGCTCAGGACCTTGGCGACGGCAGCGGTGGCGGGACTAACTGTATGTGCGTCCGCCGGACGCACATACAGTTAGATGCTTCAGCGGAGCAGAGCTCCGCGGAGTAATCTGTGGCCGCACAGATGTGCACAGCCCAGGCGGCATGCGCGTCATCCGCTGCCCGCGCACGGCCTGGTGACGTCACGCCGCTGAAGAAAAGACCGGGAGCACCGACAGCGACAGCGACAGCGGCGGGGAGCGAGGTCAGGTAAGTGCTGTCAGGGTATTACTTTTAATTAGCGCTATTCATGTTGGGGGTCTATTATCTACTGTTTTATGTGCAGGAGGGGGGCTGTTATCTATTGTTATATGTGCAGGGAGAGGGGGATATTATCTATTGTTATATGTGCAGGGAGGGGGTGCTGTTATCTATTGTTATATGTGCAGGGAGGGGGGCTGTTATCTATTGTTATATGTGAAGGGAGGGGGCTGTTATCTATTGTTATATGTGCAGGAGGGAGGCTGTTATCTATTGTTATATGTGCAGGGAGGGGGGCTGTTATCTATTGTTATATGTGCAGGGAGGGGGGCTGTTATCTATTGTTATATGTGCAGGGCGGGGGACTGTTATCTATTGTTATATGTGCAGGGCGGGGGGCTGTTATCTATTGTTATATGTGCAGGGAGAGTGACTGTTATCTATTGTTATATGTGCAGGGAGGGGGGCTGTTATCTATTGTATATATGAACAGGGAGGGCTATATCTATTGTTATATGTGCAGGGAGGGGGGCTGTTATCTATTGTTATATGTGCAGGGAGGGGGGGCTGTTATCTATTGTTATATGTGCAGGGAGGGGGGCTGTTATCTATTGTTATATGTGCAGGGAGGGGGGCTATTATCTATTGTTATATGTGCAGGGAGGGGGGGCTATTATCTACTTATATACGTGCAGGGAGGAGCTATAATCTACCTACATATGTGCTGTGAGGCCTATAAGCTACCTAAATATACACGTGCTGTGGGGCCTATAAGCTATCTATATACCTGCTGTGGGGCCTATAAGCTATCTATATACCTGCTGGGGGACCTAAACCTGCCTATATACCTGCTGGGGGACCTAAACCTACCTATATACCTGCTGGGGGACCTATAACCTGTCTCTATACCTGCTGGGGGACCTACACCTGCCTATATACCTGCTGGGGGACCTAAACCTGGCTATATACCTGCTGGGGACCTAAACCTGGCTATATACCTGCTGGGGGACATTAACCTGGCTATATACCTGCTGGGGGACCTAAACCTGGCATATACCCTGCTGGGGGACCTAAACCTGCCTATATACCTACTGGGGGACCTAAACCTGCCTATATACCTACTGGGGATCCATAACTTGCCTATATACCTACTGGGGGAATCCATAACCTCCTATAAACCTGCTGGGGGACATATAAACTACACACCTACTACTGGGAGATATATAAAGTATATAACCACCTACTAGAGGACGTATAACTTACTGGGGGACCTTATTACCTTCACTGGGGGACACATAATTTACTGCGTTGTGAAGTCGCTAACAGTCGTTAAGCCGGTTGTTAAGGCCTCAAGACAAGTCAGTTGATAAGAGTTAGCAATCGACTCCGCGGACTCCAGTCGGTTGTTAAGCCAGTTGTTAAGGCCTCAAGTCGATTGTTAAGACCTTAGCAATCGACTCCGGGGACTACTGTGGTGGTCTGGGCCAGGTAGAGAACAAAAGGAAATGTGAATTACTCCAATCACTGTATGTCTGTCCTTGACTGTGCATTAGGTGTTTCTATTTTCTACTTTTATTTTCTTTCTTTCTTTTGATGAGGGTGTGGTTTATTTTTCAAGAAGCAAGGAATGCAAAACTTACTACAGAGTGCATTCATTGCTGCTATTTTTATGTGAGGGTGGTGGATGATATTGTATTTTGGTTGATGTGTTTTTTGTGTCAGGGCTGCTTTTTAGTGCAAATCCAGTCCAGTTTGCTCAATTGGCACATGAAGAACATTATCTCATGGTTTAAGAAGGGGTGCCATGACCCATGATAATTTTTCATGATAATAAAAATTATTTATGGTTTCTATTTTTTTTTTCTGGATTATCCATTTGGCTTTGTGTTAACGATATGTGGTATGGTGCAGCTTCATATTTCTTAGACTACTTTTGAAACTACTAATATAGCAATATTAGGCTTAGCACACAACGAACGACATTTGATAGGTTGGTTTGTTTATATTTTTGTGACGGATAGAAACATATTCACTTACAACATGGACACATACACTAGGATACATTTTCTATTGACATATACTTTAAAAAAACATGTAACGTATGTACTGTAACATATATGTTTTTGCTCACCTTGAAAAAGCACAGCGCCCTGAATCTTCCATCAGTTTCGATTTAACGGATATTTGATGAATAATATAAAAACGGAGAGAATATCAATGTACGTTGCACATCTGTTTATCTATTAGAGTGAATGAACAATATTAACATATATGTCATCAAAATAACGTAGTGTGCATAAAGGCCTAGGTACACATGTTGTATTCAGTGTATTCCGTGTCCTCATTGAGCCTGTTAAGGTCAAATGCCTTCAGCTTGAGTCAATGAATACCTACTGAGGCCTTTGAGTTAATGTTTGTGAAAAAATTTGCTTAGTAGGTTTTGTTCCTAGGAAGTTTAGACCTGTGACAGGTTCTTGGCATAAGTGTAGGTTAGATTCTAATTAGAATTGATATCTCAATAAGAGTCTGGTACAGCCTAAGATTTGAATTTGGAAAACACTCTGGACAAAAGCAGCTATGGTTGCTAACAAGTTAAGCCATCAAACCAATGCTGTACAAAGACTATAATGTTAGAATACTACTCCAGTTCTTCTGTATCTAGTGGAATTTTTATCTTTAGGGAAGCAAAAAGGTACATAAAGAGGACCTGTGGTCATTCCTTATGTCTGTATTAGTGAATAGCTGTGTTCCCTGTGAAATAACTATTCTAGCATCTTATTTTATAACTGTTTTTTTTTTTTTTTTCCACTGTTATTTATTCAACAAATATATTACTGAATCAGTCATATGGGTGTCACCATTCCAGTTATCAAATGGGTGTGTCACTGATTCTCAGCAGTGATTGGACAATGTCAGACTGCGCACTGACAAACCTATTATTGATAACACCCAGCCGACTGTTTCAATAATAAACTTCTAGAGGGAACAGCAGAGGAACAGCTTAACACAGAGTTATAAGAAAATTTTCCCAGAATTTTTATTTCACAAAAAACAAAATATTTACAAAAACGGGGACTTTTGGAGATGTACAGGTCCTTACAAAGAAGATTTGATAATCCCATTTGAATTCAGGAACATTTAGGTTAGCTTCATATTTATTTATAGTTTTTCATGTATCCAGAAGTGGTTTATCGAAATTAAATTTTTTTTTTTAAAAGAAAAAAAAAACAGTGTATAAGCGATTACTCGCTATCGTCATGGGTCGATAGTGATATCGGCAATTTTTAAGACTTTTCCGATAGTCGATAATGTTATCCCCCGATGACCATTAAAAGTTAGGGGAGGGAACAACACCTTCATTCTTACACCCAACAGGGCTGGAGAGTGGAATTAAACCCACAACAGTCAAAATGGATACGTGTACATCTTACACTTGGGTTAAAAAAGCCACAGAAAAAAAAACACACCCATTCATATCCCCGTCTTTTCCCCCCCGCATGAGCCTTAAACTGCAGACCCCCAAATTAAAAAAAGGGAGAAGGGAGTTGTTTGAACCCTCATTTTACTTGAATGGACATTACTATACCTGCCCCGGGCACGCTTTACCCCAAACCCGCATGACCCCCAGATTTAAAAAAGTGCCGGAAAAAGGAGTCTTTTAACACCATTTTAGTTGAATGGACATTGATATACCTTTTCCCGGGCCACAGCATGACCCTTTTAACCGTCTGACCAAACAGATTAAAAGGCCTGAAAAAGGAGTCTTTGAACCCCCATTTTGTTTTTAACTGGACATTGACTTTAAACCCGTCCCCGGGAACCACATCTGTTCAAGTCTTCCTTACCTCCCTTGTACAATTCAGAGGAAAATTTGATCACTATTTTTTAATGAAGTTTTTATATTTAAAAATTTTAGAAACACATTTTTAAAAAAGGATGTAATCCCCCCACTCTTTGTTTCCTTTTTTTAAAATTTTTTAAAGGGTTGTCTCATACAAGATTTTGGGGTATGTTAAAAATCTTGCAAAAACAAGTCATTTGCAAATGTTCCATTAACGTGTCCTACCTATTCCTTTTTCTAACAGCACCCTCACCCATAGCCACTCTTGACAATTGTGAAGAACAAATGTCTGTTAGAAACCACATTTTTTACAATAGGACCTGTAGTATAGCTGCATTTCACAGCAACATGCTCCCAAAAATTCAAAACATGACCCTTGAGCCATGTTTGACAATTGTGAAGAACAAATGTCTGTTAGAAACAACATTTTTTTTAGAATAGGACCTGTAGTACAGCTGCATTTCACAGCAAAATGCCCCCAAAAATTCAAAATATGACCCTTGAGCCACTCTTGACAATTGTGAAGAACAAACGTCTGTTAGAAATCATTTTTTTTATAATAAGACCTGAAGTATTGCTGCCTTTCAAAGCAGCATGACCCAACAAATTAAAAAAATGACTTCTCAGCCACTGTTAAAAATTGTGAGGGAGAAATGCCACTTCGAAGCTAAATTTCTGTTCCAAAGGACCATGATAATAGCTGTATCTCACAGCAACATGACCCAAAAAATTATAAATATGACTTCTCAGCCACTATTAAAAATTATGATAGAGAAATGCCACTTAGAAGCCACATTTCTGTTCCAAAGGACCATAATTATAGCTGTATCTCACAGCAACATGACCCCAAAACCATTGACAATGCGAAAAATGAGATAAAGTAAGTAAATGGAATACGGTTTTGTCATAAAACCTTGGTGTCTTTTACAGTCTCCACACCGCAAAACCAGCAAAATGATCTTTTGGGAACTGAGAATAAAAATTGCAGTAAGAAATTATCATTTTAAAAAAACTTTTTTCAAGAGGACCATTTCTGTTTGAAGAGGAATGTGAAGTAGACCGGCAACTAATCGGTGACCTCGGCACTTGGGGCCACAACCTCCTCAGAGATCCATGCCTGATTCATCTTGATGAAAGTCAAATGATCCACATTATCTGTGGAAAGCCGGATGCGTTTGTCTGTAATGACTCCTCCAGCTGTGCCGAAGGTCCGCTCAGATATGACGCTGGCTGCTGGGCAGGACAACACCTCCATGGCGTGGCGAGCGCGCTCGGGCCATTGCTCCATTTTGAATACCCAGGAGTCAATTGGGTCCGGACCACATCCAAAAACATCAGTGTTGAGACGCAGATAGTCGTGCACCATGACCTTAAGCTGGTCTCTGTGTGTTGTATGTGTGCCCTGCATTACATGCGTTGGTGAGGTGGTAAATAAAGATTGCCAGAGGTCACCCATTAGGCTTCTGCCACATTGCCGTGCAGCTGCTGCCGCTGCTACGGCTACTTGGCACTCTACTACTGTCACATTTGAAGAATGTGAAGTAGACGAAAACAGAGGTCTCCAGTTGATCAATCAGCAAAGGTATCCATTTCCTTGAATTATTAGTCTCTATTGGTGTGGGTGGAAGGGAAAGTGCTTAGTTTGTTTTGTACCGGGGATCCAGGAGGGTGGCCACCCAGTCAACTGTTGTTAAAGTTTTGATGGCCTTAATGCGAGAGATCATGTTGGAGGAAATGGAGTCTCCAAGCACCTTCTTGTGAGAATGGAAGCCTTGATTTCCCTATCCTCTGGGTGAGGGGCACTAGCAAAACTGAATCTTCTCATCTTCCCTCCTTCCGCCTCAAATACGCGCCAACCCTCTTTCCAAGGCAGGGACATCGGTAACGTCTGTGTACAGGAATACTCCTCCTTCCTCCGCTTCCTCTGGCACAGCTTCAACCACAGCCCCTGACTGGCACAGATGAGAGTGCACCCTGATGAGCTGATGGTGCCGCCTTGCACAGCCCCTGGACGCGAACCACTGCCTAATGAAGAGACCGATATAAAATTGTGAAACTGTCGGGCCTTGTGGATTCGACGGGGAGAGAAAGGCTCCGTGTCCACATCTGTGTTCCGTCTTCTCCTCTGCGTGGCGCTGGGTGGGACATGAATGTTTCAGAGCCCTCCAACGATCGTTCCAGAACTAAGATTCACACCACCAAGGGGCGGGAGCCTGACTGGCAAGCTGACGGCAGCATCTAAGAGGAGCTCCAGCACTTGCTCCTGTAAATCCTGTGTTGGAGCAGGCTTTTGGACTTTAAACTCCGTGGGACAACATGCAGAGTGTTTTCATACTTCACTGGAGTATTCTCGGTCCCTTTCCAGACCTGTGGTGCGATGACTCGCAGCAACATGGAGCCACAGTTGTTGGAGAGTGGAGCTGATGAAGAAGCCCAGGGACTGCGTGGCTCTGCAAGAACTGCAGGGAAAGCAAGCAGAGGTACCGCATGGGACCTGGCTAAATTAGCCCAAATATGCCCACAACCCTTCCACATCTTCCTTTCTGGCACGGATGTCTCCCAGTAAGCAATCAGCAGGATGCTGGAAAGATTACAAGCTGTGGTGTGAACAGACATGCAAAGAGCACAGGAAGAGTAAGTGATGCCAGCATGCCATCCAGGAGCCAGACCTAAAAAACAAATACACAGGGTCCACTCCTAGTTTACAAGCCACAGCAAGATACAGAGGAGCCTACGTGAGGGTTGTGCTTCAAGTGGTTCACAATGCCATACTGCTTTAATCACCCTGACTACACAAGTTGGCGGTCTTAAAGAGGATATCAACATAATTGCGGCATGATATGCAGAGATATAGCTGAGCGGTGGTCAAAGTGTGAAACCAGAATTCAGGTGATTTGGAGGATCAATTCACTCTATTGCAGCGGGTATGTGGTCGCATTCTCAGGTGATCAAGGCATATCGCCAAGACGAGTTGACCTGGAGAATCGTCCCGCAGAAGAAAAAATGTGCGCAATGTGGGAGTTGCCCGAAAAAAAAAACAGAGGGCTTCCAACCCATCAGAGTTCTTTGACCTGGCTCACTAAAATATCTTTGGGAAAGGACTCCTTTATTCTCTGTTTGCTGTTGAGAGGGCGCACTGGGTCCAATGCGCCCAGTACCTCCTGGGGCCACGCCTAGAATCAGGGTGGTTAAGCTGCGTGCACTTTAAAGATAGAGACACTATACTGCGCAATGCGCGCCTTCAGCAGGAGTCATGGTGGACGGCTGGTCGGATCTCCTTCTATCGGATTTCTCTACAGAGGTTCAAAAAAGAAGAGCGCAGTCAGGATGTCAAGAGGCGGCTCCGGGCGGGCTTCGGGTGCAATAAGCCATGCTATTTCCCAGACAGACTCGAGTGGTGGCGTTTTAAACTCTACGCATTTCTTTGAAACTCCAAGAGACGCTATGCAGTGGATTGTACCAGATGAATCCTCTCATCAAAGGCCGCTTTTCCAGAGGATTCCGCGGAGAGATAAGTGAATCACCACTGTACACATTTTTCTTCATTCCCCTTCTGATTTCCTGGCTTTATTTTTTCGTCCTGCTCCAAACGGTTCATTTGTTTCATATTAAATACATTTTTAGGAGCAGGGGGTGGTTTAAGAAGATGTGTTAGTCTTGTTGTATGCAGTTATCTGTTTCCTTCACTTCCGGTCGTATGGATGACTTGAGCCCATTTTTCGGGCTGTTTACAATTTTTCACATTTTTAATTTTTGTAATTTGTATATTTTTACAATTGTGGGTTTACATGTTTATTTCTGAGGGGGGGGGGGAGGGTTTTTCTATCTCCAGGATGCTTTTGCTTTACTTTGTGAGGCGGGTCGAGGTCGGCTTCCATCCATCATCTTGACAGTTAAAGTTACTTGCGTCATTAACTTAATGGGGGACACAGGATGTTAGATGGGCGGATATAAGCTACCACTGCTATCCTGCGAATGTCAGGGGGTGAGTGGACCAAAACAAAAGTTATGCGGACGATGTTTAATTTTCTTTCCCAATATCCGCCGCTATATTGTTTATTCAAGAGAACATATGATGTCCGATACAGTTTAAAATGGCTTCAAAGGGCCACGGGTGGGTTGGGCGGACATATTGTTTACACAGTAAGTATTTCAAGGGGGCGTCGTTCATCACCATAAATCCATTCTTTTGAATGTCTGGCTATTGAGAGAGATGGGGATGGGAGATATATATGTGTATACTGTAAAATTATATTACTTGCACATTTGTTTGGTAAAACATTTATATACCTCCACCCGATAATTGCGTACCTTAAAGCCAGTTGCTTAACTTTCCCCCTCTTGATGGGTATCCTGATGTCCCAGTTCTTATTATGGGGATTTTAATTCTGTGGTGGACCACATTGGGATAATAATTGATCAGCAAATTAATGTTCTACTACCCTCAGCCATTTGAACTCGTTTGGACACATGATTGGGACGTTGGATAACTTGTAGACACGCTGCGTGCTAAAACCTAATGAGTTTCACTATTCCTGTTATTCTAGTACGTATTAACACATTGTCTAGAATGATATGGCTTTGGGTAATCAGGGCTGTGTCTAATGGTTACTAAAAACTGAGTATCTCTACACGCTCCATTTTTGTTCATTCGCCAATGCTGATACTAAAGATTAAAATTCCTGAATTTATCCATAGGAAAATATGAGGCGGTGGAGATTTAATGCTCTCTGGCTGCACCTAAATGGTACAGTTAAAATTGGCGTCAGAGTTGGTGGAATTCTTTCAGTTGAATGTGGACTCAGCTCAGATCCGTACAGTGTGGGACACTATGAAGGCGTACCATAAGGGGGGCTGAAGGGGATATTAGCACCTTGAAGATAAAAAGGGGGCAGCTAGATAAAACTATCGTGGTGCAAGTCAATGCTGCTGCGAGAATCGATTCGTTTTGCTTCGCACTCCTCACCCCAAGCCGGGGGAGGAAACTGCGGTAAGGCGCAGGATACTCCTGATACATTTCTATTAGAATCTGCTTGACAATAAACGTTTTTTTTATAAAAGCAAACTTTATTTTGGTGAAGGGAGAGGCGGGCCGGTTACTTAGCCACTTTCATTATTTCCCAGAGGGGCTCCAGTTTTATACCAGCTCGGCGACACGCCTCGGGGCCCCTCTTAATGACAGAACCCCTTGGATGTTTGGGAATATTGGGGGATTTTTATAAACATTTATATTACATCAAGACTTGAGGTTTCCCTTCTCAGATCCAACAATATATACGGGGTGTATAGATCTTCCCATGTTGAGTGCAGAAACAGAGAGAGGCATTGGATGCGCCTCTAGTCTAGCCGGAAGGCAGGTTGGCAGTTAAGTCTTTGGCAAATAATAAAGTCACCAGGGTTGGATGGATTGCCTACAGAGGTATATCAGCAGTTTGGGGAGTGTTGTTACCTAATTTTGTTGGAGTTTTTTCAGGATGCGAGACACAGGGCAGGTTGCCTGCTTCAATGCAAGAGGCGGTAATAAAAGTGTTATTAATACCTGAATAAAGTCCCATTGCTCCCGGAGTATACAGGCCCATTTTCTAATCCAGTGGTAACAAAATAATAGTAAGCGTTTGCGAACAGACTAACTGCCGGTGGTATCAGATCTCGTGCATCTGATCAGGCGGGTTTTATACACAGAGGGATACGTCCAAATAATTTACGGAGACTGTACATGAACCTGCAGCTTCCTGTTGATAACGCGGGGGCGTAGGTCAATCTGTTCTTTAGATGCTGTAAGGCCTTTTGATTAGTGTGGAGGTGGGGGAATTCTTATGGGCGGTTTTACATAAATTGGGGTTGGCCAAAAATTTTTATCCTGGATTAAGTGTTTTTATACTGATCTTAAGGCTAAAGTGCGTCTAATAATTTACAATCAGAGTCGTTTGATTTGCGAAGGGGGGACAAGAAGGATGCCCTTGGTCTCCATTGCTATTTGGCCCTGGCAATTGAAGCCGTGTGCAGACACTCAGATTAGAAGCAAACGCCCATATTGAAATAGGCTTTAGGAGGAGGTAGGCTGGGAGGACAAAATAGCCTTATACGCTGTTGATATCCTCCTTTTTTTGGCTAATACTGGCGGCTCATGCCAGAGGCAATTAATGACATTAAAAGCTATGGGGTGCCTACTCTGGGTGGACAATTATTTGGGGAAGTCTGTCATTATGCCAGTGGTTGCCATGGATCAATTTACTCTCCTGGAGATATAACCACTTCCTTTGTGTCCCATTCTTTCCGATTACGCTGGGTATAATATTTCTGTGAATTTACAGGAAATTTGGGCGGTTGAATCTGGTCCATTGCTAGTTAAATTTAAATATAAATTGGATGTCTGGCGGGGTAAATTTACCATTATCGATAGCGGGAAGATCAAATCTGGTTATAATGATTTTGGATGCCCCCAGTTGTTGTACCTCCTACATATACTCTCCCAATCTGGCTCCCCCAGAGATTCTTTTTTAAAGGTCAATGCTATTTCAGGAGCCCTTATCTGGAGCAGGACACATGCCCAAATAAAGCTAGAAACTCTGCAATTGGCAAAGGACGAGGGGAGGGTTGGCAATTCCTATCCAGCAGTTTACTTCTTGGCAGCACAACTGCAATATATTGGAGAGTTGGGATTGGGGGAGGGGGGATAAGGATTTAAATTGAAACTATTACGCCACTATTTTAATTCTCCAACTTTATGGTGAACTGGAGGGCAAAAACTTTTTTCTTTTAGTGCACTCCAAAAAAAGTTTCCAACTTTATATCTGATGCATAAAAACTGTGGTGGAAATACGGGGTCGGGTGGATTTTGGGCTTCAGGGTGCAATCTATAAACGGGGATTTGGAATACCCCCTGGTTGTCCGAACTTTTTGTGCTTCTGGGATTGAGGCGAGGGCATCTAGGGGGCCTTCAATATGTCTCTCAGCTGCTTAGATCAGGGGTGGCTTAAAGTTTTTCAGCAATTGCATAATGGAATTTGCCTTACCGCATACACAGCTATACAAATACTTACAGCTTGAGGCACGCTTATAATGCAGAAAAATCAGACCAACAATTCAATATAATGCCAGTTTACTCGTAGATCGGGTCAAGACATCCAAAACAACGAGAGGGACTGATATCCATTTTATAATAAACCTTTTATTGGCAACTTTTTTTCCGAGAAACCCAATAGATGTACGTAGTAGGTGGAAGGAGATATTGGGCCCAATAGAGCCTAATATTTGGGAGGAGATTCTGGAGACCATTACCATTGGATTTCGTGAGTGAACAGCATCGGTATCTCTCCAATTATTCTTTATACATCGTGTTTACAGAACTCCGTTTTTATTTCTACATAAAATTGGAATTCGGGCCTATCCTCTGTGTAATAGGTCTGTGCACCCGGGCCTCTCTGATGCTTATGTTCTGGCATTGCCTAAACTAGAGCGATATTGGATTTTTTATGGTCCAATTGATCCAGCGGTATTTTTTATATAAATTACAGTGGAGATGAATCGTTGGTTTGTATTTTGGGAATTGTTGTGGAGACTTAAACGGTTTCAGAGGCTGAGGAAAATCGCCAATATCTCGACTTTTATTTATGGCGAGGGAAACTTAATAGCGACAAAGTGGCTGGATGCAGATCCTCCGTCAGCTCAGGAGTTTGTTAATAAAAGTGAACTGGCTGTTTGCTTGGAGAGAGGGGTGTATTATAAGAGAGGAGGCCCAAAACTTAAAGTATATAAAATATGGGCTAAATGGTGGAATAATTCTGGGTCTTGCTGCAACCGAATTTAGTTAGACTTAGGGTGTTGGAAACTCGGTGTAGAGGTTCCTGGGACTGTGTCTGTGCAGTTGTTGTGGAAGGAAGCCGTCCGACAGCCAGGTACAATTTTATTGTGACATGTACTGACTGTTATTAATATTGCATTGCATGTGATTGTAAATGGATATTTATGACTCATGAATCTGAGATGGATTTGGGAGGTGTGCTTGGGTGTGTTTTGGGGATAAAAGTTGAAATTTGGTCTTACAATGACATATACTGCATTCTGTTTGTACTACTTTATATCTGACCAATAAAAAGTTTATGGTTAAAAAAAAAAAAAAAGATCACCACAAAGGTAATGCTGACAAGGGCATTGTCCGCACTGACCATTTTGGTGGCTTCTTCAAAATACTGGCAAGGGTTGGTGCGGAGCTCCTTTCATTGCCTCCACTCTTCGGTGGCTCAACACCCCGAGGTCCGCACTGCTACTTGTCAGGCCATGTGCACATTTGTTTACTGCGTAATGGCATTGCGCTGCTGCCACAATCGTGGAGATGTGGAGGGTGGAAATTCCAGCGTGGTTGCCCGTCAACAATGAGGACAGTTGACGGGATGGTGAGCGACACTGGCAACCAAGTCAGGTAGGACGTGAAGCCGGGTGCAAACGGCGGAAGAGGAAGTGCGAACTCAGGACCTCGAGCCTTCCTCAGCAGCAGTCCCAGACCGGGGTTAGCGCTTTAGAAATTTCTGGAGACAAGGTTCATGACATATGCCAGGCAAGGGATGTGCCCCAGCCTACCTATCTTAAGGGCGGCAGCAGATTTCGACCGTTATCGCTCACCACCTTTCCTGGCACAAGGTTCTTGTCACCAAAGCCATCGTCGGTCTCGTTGGCGGAGATCCGTTCCACGCTCCCTGACCTGTGTATTGACGGTCTCCATAGACAGGTTTAATTTCCAACTCAGGGCCTGTTTTTCTCTGGGCACGTGATGCCACAGAGGACAGTGTTGGGAAAAGAACCCTGCTCCATACCCTGCGGATCTGAAGAGCGTGCGCCGAGCCGAGAGGCACCGTCTCCACCAGAGACATCACCCTGCTCACCAGTGAGCTGGTAACACAGAGATATAGCGGCCTTGGCCGTGCTTACTAGTCCATGTGTCGGTGGTCAGATGAATCTTTTCCTGACACAGATGCAGAAAACGCGCTTGGAAATTTTAGTATAACACGTGGCTGGCCAGGGCGAGGGGACGGCTTTTCTGGGTAAGTTAATGCGGCAGCTCGACATTGGTATTGGGGGCTAGCAAGGGCCATGACGGGGCGGACCATCTGTGTCCCCCAAGGGAAAAGGCAACTTTTCCAAGGCCAAAACCGGCAATGCGACATTCGGGCTTTTGGCTTTGGGGAGGGGTTTGGGTTAAAAGGGTTTTTCATCTGCCCCAAAACCGGGAAACAAAGGGGGGCCTAGACGGGCCCATTGTAGGGGCATCAGTTAAAATGGTGGAAGGAAAAGGGTAGGATGGTTCTGTGGTTTTGTGGTACTCGGGCGACGGTGGGGGGCTAAGGGGAGGCTGTCCCTGATCATGACAGAGACGGGGCAGCTGGGGAAACCTTGGTGGTGGCGGAAGGGGAGGAGGCAGACAAGGCGTCACAGGGTTTGGGAACCCGCATGGGTGGGGCCTTTTTTTTGGCCAATGTTGCCTCCATTTCAACCAGCATTCGCTGCATTGACAAAACATTTGGTGGGGTTAAACACCAAACAATTTTGCCTCTACGATCTTTACGGAAAGGGGCGCTATGACATCGCGGTGAATCAGAGGCACCGAAAAGGGCCCCCCAGGGCCTGAGAGTTCCGGGACCTTTTCGACTGCGATAATGAGGAGGGGTTTTTTCCACTGTTTCCGGCGGAATCACTCAGGGGAACTTTTGCCCCGCCCTTTTTCCCTTTTTAAGGGGGGGGACCCTACTGACACTACCCCTTTTCGTCTTCCTCCCGCCCATGATAAAGGGGCTCGCAAAAAAATTCGCAAAAGCCCACTTTGGATCCACAAGTCGTCACATCACATAAACACGGGTGATTTTCCTGCCCTGACTTTCTGAAACCCAGGGCTACAACAAGAGGCACTAAAGGTTGCCGACCGCCCGGGTTTTTTCCGATTGCCCGGGCTTCCTTCCCTCCTGTGATGGCATCACTAACGGGCGTCAGAACAGACAAAATCATCCTCTTGGCCTCTTGGTCTTTTTAAAAATCCTTTTGACCCCAACCACATTTTTCTCAAAGAGGTCTTTTAGAAATGGATTTTCCCCATGTTGGGGCACGAGTTGACATTTGGGGTGCCTTCGCTTCATGTTGGACGATCTGCGACGATGACGACATTTGTGGTCATTACGGGGGAAAAGGAGGTAAGACTGCGGGTGCAGGTTGCATAACCCTGAAGAAAAGATTTGGGGGGCTTTAATTTTGAGATTCAAGGGGCCCCGACCCAGCGATACAGGCCCGACGTCCTGCAACCGACGGAACCGGTTTTTGTTTTTCGCCAGCATGGGGAAAGGGGGACCCTTTTCCCCGTACCCCTACCCCTGTCCACACCCCTCTTGCTCGCTTCCACCACTTTCGCTCCATTTCAAAAGAAAAAATTTTAAAAAAGTATGGGAAGAGTTTTTTTACAGTCCTTATTAAAAAACGCAAATCACACTATTCTTAAATCCCCTAATTTCCCACGCCAACTGGGATTTGAAACTGAAATGTTTCTAACAAAACCTGGAAATGCGGTCCCGGTGGAAGAACCGTAAGACAAAATCAACAGTGTTCTTCCCTTTAGTCCCCGGGGTTTACAACTGCCCATAGGCCAAGGGGTTAAGTTTTTTAACAAACAAAACATACAAGGGCCCAATCTGCGCCAAACTGAGATTCAACGACGCAATAAAACATTCAAATTTAAAGATGGAAATTCGTTTTTTGCAAATGACAAACGGAACAGTTGCTAGAAAATTTTTTCTATCAGAAATTTTCCCTCAACGAGCTATTTAAAAAAAACTAGGGCCGCACCACCAATACAGCTATTTTTAAATTATACAGATAACAAAAGGGGGTTTTTTTCCCAATGAAATACCGAACAGTAACACAAATTTCTGTATTCAAATTTAAGTCAAGGGCTCTATGAACAAAAATTGGGGCCCACCAAAGTAAAAAAAACATCTTTTGAAAGTATACGGATAATAAAAGGGGGTTTTGCACCTATGAAAAACAACAAAAATTTTCTAGCAAATTTCTGATGGTAAAAAAAGTACAAGATGGTCTTTCAACAAAAAAGGCCTGCGCCCAAAATGAAAAAAACCTAATTTAATTGTGTACAAATAAAAGGGGGGGGTTTTTTCACCTAAAAAACACCGAGGTGATAGAAAATCTGTATCCTTTTAAGGACAAAGTGGGTCTTTGACAAAACTGGGCTGACCAAAGGGAAAAAAACGAATTAAATTTTTGGACTGATAATTAGTGTGACGATTTCATTGACTATTGTCATCGGGTCGAAAAAGTTATAAGGGAATTAAAAAAAGACGAATCCGTAGTCGATAAAAAATTTTCGCCGATGACCATTTTAAAATCTATGGGAGGAC
>JAODAL010063684.1:0-2500 GCA_025379985.1 Phyllomedusa bahiana
TAGGTAATTTTGGGGCCGCAAAAAGAGAGGGGAAAAGGGGAGCAGGTAAGGGGGTCACCCCGGGTTTCAGTCAGCCCAAAGAAAGAGAAGTTGCTGAGAGAAAAAGTATTTTAGTATAATTTTAAAATTACATACAGACCATGCTTTCCCTTTAACTCCAAGGAGGGGGATAGGGGAAGGGGGGTCAAGGGGATGTGTTTTCAGGTTGAAGGGATTAGCGGAATTTGTGGGGGTGACAGTTGGACCCAAAATTGAATGGGTCAACGAAGCCAAAAACATGAGTTGACCCGGGTAGTAATGGACCATGGCTTAAGGTGGTCTTGTTATCTAAATGCCCCCTGTCTTGAGACTTGGAGGGGTGGAAAAACATTGCCAAATGTCACCCAGTGGGGTTCCCCACTGCCTGCTGCGGCCAAGTGCTCCCGCGTTGTTTGACGTTGTTTACCGGAATTAGAATGGAAGATGCAAAAGAATTCCCAAGTTGGTCAATGAGCACTGTCTATATTCCCTTCTACGTCAATTGTGTGGGTGGGGGAAAGGGCTCACTTTTTTTGTAACTGGATCAAGACGGATGGCCACCCAGAAATTGCGGGCCTTTTTGTTTGCCTTGTGCGTGGGCATGCTGCAAGTAATGAGCATCCAAGCACTCGTGTGAGATGATGCCAGAATCAAGTTGGGATCGAGAGGAAAAAACCCAGATTTCCTCCTCTTCTTCCCCCTCCCCCTGAAATGTGACAACCTTTCCCCCACCAAAGGAAATCAGTCCCGGGTGGTGTCCATCCCTCCCTCACATCCCCTTCCTCATCCTGACCGCACCAAGACCTCAGATAGCCCTCTATTCGTAAGTAACCCCCACCTGCACCCACCCAACCCCAAACCCACCGCCTAAAGAAGACCGATAAAATTGGGAAACACTCAGGTCTTCTACATCCGAGGCAAGAAAGGCCGTTCCCCCTTTCCCCCTCCTCTACCTGTGGACATGCTCCCCACAGAGAGTCTAGCGCTTGTTCCAGTAAAAATATGACCACAAGGGTAAAGCTGACAATGCTATTGCCCCTGGCTGACCATTTTGATTGCGTCTTCAAAACTGTCAAGGATTTTCAGAGACCTTCCCCCTCAACTCTCTATGGCTCAACCCCTCGAGGTCCGCCCCATGCTCGTAAAGCATGTGACACTTCTACGCTTAACAGTTTTTACGCTGCCCCCCAAAAATCACTGGATCATGGGGAGAGGGGAATTTCCCAGCGGTTACCCCCTCACAATGAGTTGTTGGTGTGAGGCCCAAAGACCCCTGCAAGCCCCCATTTGTCCGAAGCGGGTCCAAACGGGGAAGTGGAGTTCAGCCTCGACCCTTTCCCTCAGCGGGGCTTAAGCCCTGATAGCGCTTGAGAAATTTCGCACCCCGGGTTCAGGATGTGTGCCGGGCAAGGGATGTGAGTAAGCCCCCCGATCTTAAGGGCGGCAAAGAGATTTTTCTCCCATTGTACACACTTGCCTGGCACCAGGTTCTTCCCCCCGACACTGGTTGGTCTGAATGCGCGGGCCCTCCCCCGTCTTGACCTGTGTTTGATGGTCCCAAAACACATTAATTTCAAACTGATGCCCCATCACGGTTGGGGTCTGGGCCTGCTCCTTCCGCAGTGTGAAAGAGTTCTGCCGAGACCCATCACCAGAAGCACTGCTCCACCCCAAATCACCCATGAGCGTCATGAGATAACGCCTTGACCGGCTTACAAACCATGGTCTTTATTTAATGAACTTGGTGACACAATGCACCAACCGCTGGAGATCTTTTCGCAATGTGGAGGGCCAGGGGAGGGACGTTTTTTGGCAAAGAAATGCCCGCTCGGGCATCTGAATTGGGAGCATGCCAGGGGACATGACTGGCGGAACCATTTGTTTCACCAAACGGAAAGGCAACATTTCCAAGGCCAAAGCCGGTAAAAGCCGACAAACCCATTTTGGGTTGGGATTTTCTGGGGGGAAAACTTTTTTATGCTCCCACCCTGGGAACAAAAAAACTGGGTGGTGGACTGGGGTGTTTTACGGGGTGCAGGTCGACTGGTAAAAGGGGAAGGTGTAGACGTGTTGGTGGTGGGAATTGGCCGACAGTGTCTGTATGGGGATGGTCTTTCCCCAAAGCTGCCCGACACATTAATGGCAGAGGACCGCTTGGGCTTGGAAATGGCGGATGCATAAGATGTCACGGTGATTGAAAGCCCAAAACCTGTGTGGCCTTTTCTTCAAAGATTTTTCACAGAATCATGTTTTAATTGCATTGTGCTTGTTCATGCTGGTGGTGGTTAAATTCTTTAGATTCTTTCCTCTTCTGATGCGTTGAAAGCAAAGCCGGCATATGACGTTGGTCGGCGAATCTGAGGCTTGATTGAAAAAGGCAGAGGCTTCACAGGTCCTTGACCTCTTCAATGGTGAAAGCCTATCAGCAGTGTTCCTGTTACTGACCATGGCTGGTGAATCAATGTCAGAGGACTTGTGAGAC
>JAODAL010063684.1:7500-19113 GCA_025379985.1 Phyllomedusa bahiana
GCACACGAAATCCCCCCGGGGATCTAAGCCAGTTTCTTGTATTTTTTAAAGAAACAGCGTTTTTATAATTTTTATAATTTTTCCCTTAAATTTTTAAAACCCCTAAGGGGTTGTTGTTTCCGGGTTTCCCAAAATTTTTTTGCGCAAATTTTTATCCCGGGGTTTTTTAAACGTTGTTCTGCTGCTTTTTGGGGACTCCAAAAAACCGTCTTTTTAAACCCCCAAAAAAAACTTTTTCCCGTAAACTTTAAATTTACAAGGAAGGGGGTTTTTCTTTTTTTCCCTTGTTGTTTTAGCGTTGGTACACCAATTTTTTAAAAAAAGCTACTTTTTTTTAGTTTTGTGCTCAATTTTTTTTGAGCAAATTTTCATAAAAAGGGGAAAACAAGCGTTGTTCTGCTCGGGGGTGCCCCCAAGAAACCTCTTTTTCACCCCCCAAAAAATTTTCAAATTTTTCCCGTGCAAAATTCAAAAGCAAGGGTTTAATTTTCTTTTTTCTCTTGTTGTGTTCGAAAAGGTTTTCCCCAATAGAAAAACGTACAAAAAACTAGTATTTTCCCGCTCTCCCTTTTTTTGCGCAATTTTAAATCCCGGGTTTTTTTTTGGTTTTTTCGCGCTGTTGTGAATTTCCCAAGGAAACCCTTTTTTTCCCGGCCCAAAAAACAATTTTCCTGTAGCATAATTCCAAGCGAAGGTTTTAAATTTCAAATTTTTTTTCTTGTTTTGTTTGCGTAAAAACACGCCCAAAAAATAACCGCTACAAAATTTTAGTTTTCCCCCCCGCTCATTTTTTTTGCCAATTTTTTTCCAGGGGGGAATTAAGCGTTTTTTTCCCAAGCTGTTTTGGGCTCCAAAAACCCTCTTTTTCACCCCCAAAAAATTTAAAAATTTTTCCCCGTAAACTTTAAATTTCAAAACGAAAGGTTTAAAAAAAAATTTTTTTTTCCTTTTTTGTGTAAGGTTTGGGAAAAAAGCAATTGTTAAAAGAACCAAAAATAGGGAGTTTCTGGCCCGCTCAAAACTTTTGCGGGAATTTACATCCAGGGGGTTTAAATTTTGCTTGTTCTGATTGTTTTGAAATAAAGGGAAACCGTCTTTTTCACCCCCAAAAAAAAAATTTTTTCCCGTAGCTTTTTTTAAAAGCGAAGGTTATTTTCAATTTTTTTCTTTTTGTGTGCGTTGAAAAACGCCAAAAAGTTTAAAAACGCTTAAAGCTAGATATTTTCCCGGGTGCTAATTTTTTTTGCGCAATTTTTAATTCCCCGGGGGTTTAAATTTAAACGTTTTTTCTGCTTTCGGTGGGCTCCAAAAACCGTCTTTTCCCGGCCCAAAAAATTCAAATTTTTTTTGTAGCATTTTTTCCCAAGCGAAGGTTAAATTTCAAATTTTTTCTCTGTTGTGTAGCGTAGGGAAAAAAACCCCCAATTGTAAACGTTCGCTGTTGTTTTTTGGCTAATTCTTTGCCCAATTTACATCCAGGGGTTTTAATCAAGCCCTTGTTCGCTTTCTGTTGTGACTCCAAAAAAACCCTTTTTTTTTTTCCCCCGCCAAAAAATTTAAAAAATTTTTTTACATAATTCACAAGCAAGGTTTAAATTTCAATTTTTTTTCTTGTTGTGGGAGCGTAGAAAACACGCAATTTTTAACCGCACAAGCTTGTATTTTTCCCGGCGCTCAAAATTTTTTTTTGCGCAATTTAAAAATCCAGGGGTTTAAAAAATTGTTTTTTTGTGCTGGGGGGTGACCCAAAAAAAGACCGTCTTTTTCCCCCGCCAAAAAATACAATTTTCCCGTTGAATAATTCACAAGCTTGGGTTTTTTACAAATTTTTTTTTTTGTTGTTTGATAGAAAACACCCCAAATTTTAAACACCCCTACAAAGCTAGTAGTTTTCCCCCCGTCAATTCTTTTGCGCAAAATTTTAAACCAGGGGGGAATTTTAAACGTTTGTTTTGAGCTGTTGGTCCCAAGTAAAACCCTTTTTTTTACCGCCAAAAAAAAACAATTTTTTGTTATCAAAAATTTCAAACGAAGGTTTAAATTTCAATTTTTTTTCTGGTTTTTGTAGCCCTAAGGGAAAAACAAGCAAATTTTAACAAAATTTCAAAACTTTGTAGTTTCCCGGCTGCTCAAAACGTTTTTCGCAATTTTTCCCTCCAAGGGGTTAATTTTTGCGTTTTTTTTCCTTTCTGTTGTTTCTCAGTTTAAAAAAAACTTTTTTTTTACCGCCCCAAAAGAAATTCTGTGCATAATTCATTTCCCGAAGGTTTTTTTTAAGCCTGTTTGGGGCTTTTATTTTCAAAAATACAAAGGTTTTTTTTCGGCCATTTCCCAAATCAATTTTTCCCCGCCCTTTGTGGAGGCAATTTTTTTTCCAAAAGGGTTACCCCCCCTTTTTTAGTGGGTTTTTTGGGATCAAAAACAGGTTGGGGTTTTTTTCAAAATACAGATATCTTTCATCAAACGTTTTCTGTACATTTTAGGAACAAACGTATGTCAAAAAAGAGGGGCAGGCTTTTTTTCAAACCCGCGAGTGGGAGAGGCACAAAAATTCCTTTTAGCGGGGCGCACCCCCAAAACAAGGGGGCGTCGCAAAAGGGGGGCACTTCCCTGGGCCACAACTGCCGCTGTCATTAGCGGGGTGTTTTACTGACTAGCAAACCATTTGGGTTTTTGATTTTGGGTTTCCTTTGGTCATCCCCTTTCCCCCCCAATGACATCTGAAACCCCCCGCCCAAAATCCGGGGGGAAAAGTTTTAGACACAAAACCCTAGTTGGAAAGGCCCCGGGGGCGGGGCAGCGGCCCTAAACCCGCTTTCCCCCCCCCCCTCTGTCCCTTTCCCTTTCCCCCTCCCGAGTCTACTTTGGGCTGGGTCAGCGGCCCCTATTTTAGCCGGGGGATGAAAAAAATTTTTAGGAGGGCAGTCCCGCAGCTATTGGCAGCGAAGAAATGGGGCCAAAAATCCCCTGCTTTTTTGGGAGTTGGCGGGAAAAATTTAGTTTTGAGAGTGGCCCCCTGGGGGTCATTTGTGAGGGGTCAGCCTCTGCATAACCCGGGGCCCTGATGAAGAAGCGGTTGGGGGGTTTAAATACAAAAAGTTTTTTAGGACCGCACTTTGGGGGCCGGGGGAGGGAAGGGCTTTATCATCGTAAGGGGGAGGGGAAGGGGAACAGCTTTTGCGTCAGGGGCGGGCGCCAGCAAGTGGGGGTTGGCCGTGAAGGGAAACGGATACAGCAAATGGAGGTCGGGGGCCAAGCGGGCCCCGGGGTAAAAAAAAACCCCCTTCGCAAAGGGCCAACAAAGTAGCGGAACAGGGGCCCCCAGCGAGGCAGCGGTGGAGGAGTATTTCACTCAGTGCGGAGCGTTTGGGGGCCAAAAAACCCATACTCGGGGGGTTGGGGGCATTTTTTTGCTAAGACACCGGGAAAAAAGCCGAATATGGGGATTTGAAAAATTGTAAGCCGAAAATTTAAGCGTGGGGCCGGGACTTTAAAGTTTTGGGACCAAAGGGCCCCCCCTCAAAAACATGGAGCGAAACCCCGGTGGGTGGGGAAAACCCGGGGCCCAATTTTTACGCATGCCAATTTCCGCCTCAAAGGGTCCAAAACCTCCCGCAAAAGGGGGCGTTTCCTTTTAATCTTTTCCCGGGCCGATGCTCCTGCTCCTCGCTAGTGGGTTTAGCGATTTTCGTTGGCTATCGAGATCCCATCGAAAAGTCGTTTTTTCGGCCCCGCTTCGATAAGGTTTTTTAATTTGTGAGGCTCGTTTTTGACGGGAAAAGACCATTTAAAAACCCATGGGGAGGCAACAACAACCCTTTAATTTTTTTACAAAACCCCAAAAAAAGGGTGGAGAAAACGAAAAAAACATCCAAAAACAGTCAAAAAGGGTACGTGCTACATCTTAGGGAAACCCCAAAATTTTTTAAAAAGCCCCGAACCTTTCAAAATTTACCCGGGTTTAAAAAATTTTTTAAATTTTGTTTTAAGATTTCTGGTTTCTGCGCAATGAACAAAGCTGGGGGCGCAAAAAATCAAAAAAACACTATCTGTTTTTTTTCGTTTTAAACACGGTATTTTTTGCACCTTTCAAATTTACCGTTGGGGAATAAAGAAATTTCTGTTTTTAAAATTTACGTAGATGCTGCGTTCCCAAAGCAAAGCGGGTTCCCCCAAAAAAAAAAAAACAAGTAACGTTAAGTTTTGGAATTTAAAAATCAGTTTTTTTTTTGCCCCCTTTCCAAATTTACCTGTGGTGATAAAGAATTGGGGTTTTTAAAAATTTTTTTTAGAGTTGCGCCCTTTAAAAAATGCGGGGTGCAAAAGTAAAAAAAAAACCGTTTTTTAATTTTGGGATAAATAAACGGTTTTTTTTTGCACCTTTTAATTTCACCCTTTTGGGGAATTTTAGAATTGCGTTTTAAGTTTTTGTTGAGTTCGTCAATTTAACAATTCGGGTGCGGGAAAAGTCAAAAAACAATAACTGTTAAGTTTTGGGATAATTTAAAAGCTTTATTTGCAAACCCTTTCAATTAAACCCGTGGGGTTTTTTAAAAAATTTTTTTAAGATTTACGAGAATCTGCGTCAATGAAAAAATGCTCGGGTTTTGCAAAAGTCAAAAAACACGAAACTGTTTTTTTTTGGTATAATAAACTTTTTTTTGAACCCTTTTTATTCACCTGTGGTGAATATAGAATTGGGTGTTTTAAGATTTACGAGGCTGGTCAAAAGAACAATGCGGGGGCGGCAAAAAAGGTCCCAAAAAAAAGTAAAATTTTTTGTTTTTGGGATAAAAAATGGTTTTTTTTTTTCACCCTTTTTAAATTTAATTTTGGGGGGGGTTTTTGAATTGCTTTTTTAAAATTTTCGTAAATTGGGTGCGTCAAAGAACTTTTTAGGGGGCGCAAAAGTCAAAAAAACACTTTAAAATTTTATTTTTTGAAATAATAAAAAGGGTTTTTTTGCACCTTTCAAAATTTTACTGTGGTGAATATAGTTTTTCCGTTTAAGATTTTCGTAGTGCTGGCGTCCCAAAGAACAAAAAATGGGGTTGCAAAAATAAAAAACACGTTTAAAGTGATGTTTTTCGTACGATACCGGTATTTTTTTGGGACAAACAACCTGTGTGCCCAAAGGTTTTTGGATTGTAATTTAAAAAGCGGGGGATTATCAACATTCACAGGTGTTAAAAGGGGAAAATTTAAAATGGAAAAAACCCCATCTAAAAGGGATTTTGAAAAATTAAAAATGGAGTTTTTGCAGCTAACAAAGGAAAAACCCGCAGTTTCTTAAAAAGATATGTAACCAATTTAAGTTCAGGCTTCCCAAAATCAGGAAAAAATTTCAAAAGCAAACGTTAAAAATAAAGGAAATTTCCCCTACAATTCTACATAAGTCTTGGTGAAATTTTTCCATGTTCTTTATAATAAGCTTGTTGTGTTCCCGGGCCCCCGGGGGCCCCCCCCCCCCCCCCCCCCCCCAAACCCCTCCTCCCGCCGGATTTTAAGCGGTAGTTTCTGGGTTTTAAAAATTTTCTACTAACTTTAAAAAAATTAAATTTAATTTTAACTTAAAATTGGGAAGGGGGCACGCTTTTTAAAAAAAAAGGGGTTTTTTCCGTTCAGAAATAGACCCAATTTCGCCCGAGCTGTTTGGGGCCCCCAGGCAGAAGCAGGCCTTTCCCCCATTAGACGCTGAAGACCTGAGGGGTTTAAAAAAGGAAATGCTGTTTTTTTGAAAAAAGGGGGCTTTTGAAATTTTTCCCAAACCAATGCAACCCAAAACATCCCCGTCGACGTCGCACTTTTTTTCCCCGCTCCCATTATGTATCTGATTTTCTGGCCGCCCAAAATTTCGGGAAACGGGCCCAAAAAAGGCCCCGATCTTTTAAAAGATGATGCCAATTTAACCTTAAATTAAAACCCCCATGATCTGGAAAATTTTTGATCACCTTTAAAAAACCTTGGCCCATTTTTAACTTTGGGCGATTAAAAAAAACGCCCCAACCCCTACCCTCGTACTCCTTGGGGCCCCTCGTTCGCGAAAGGGATTGCCCAAAAAGACAAAAAAGTATTGTCCAACAAACCCAATTTGCAAACAAGTTACCGTTTCTTTCCGGGCCAAGTTGTTGGTACTTTTGTCCCTTTCCCCCTTTCCAAAAGGGGGATCTGCAAACCCTTTGTAAAAAACTAATGGTGTGCCGGCCCGGGTGGGGTTTCCCCCGTAATTTCTTTTCCCAAAAAAAAGTACCAGCACTTTATAAATTTTGTTAAAAACAAAGGTGGGCCCCCTCCTTAACTTACGGGTTTGGGGTTTCCCAAAGGGGAAAGGCCCGCCGGCAGTTTGGACTGTTTAATACGGTCGGGCCCGTACATGTCCCTTTTCAGCCCACTGGGTTTAATGTTCTTTCCCCGGGCCCCGGGACACCAAAAAACTTGGACATGAAACCCCCTTTCCCCCCTCCACTTTTTCAAACTGTGCTCCTGGCGCCAAGTCCCGCCTCCTTTCCCCCTCCCCACCACCCCCATCCACCTTTCCCAAGTTTGGGTCCAAAAATTTCCAATGTGTAGGGCACATTGCGGTTTTTCACGCATTTACACCGGCTTCCTGGCCAAACCCAAATCACCAGGGGAGGAACTGCCCGCGCATTTCAAGCAAAAAATTGATGTGTCTTTCTCCGCGCCAACCCGGGAAATCGGGAAAACCCGGGCGGACCCAAAGGGGGGGAAAAGGGGGTCCCCGCTGCCCGAGGAAGGGGGGGTCCAAAGCGGGCCCCGATGGGGGCACGGGTTACAAACTGGTTGTGGGAAAAAGGGTTCCCGGCTTCCCCCGATCTCATAGGGTTTTTGAAAATGGCCAGGAAACTTGCGCCCCTTTTTCCATTCTTAAAAAAGCCAAAGGAAAAACCCCCCGAGTTAGCACAGAACGGCCCTACCCTTTAAACCCCTCTGATACGATGTTTTCCCCCCGTTGGATTCCAGCCTGCAAAATGTTGGGCCGACCTTTTTATGAACAAAAAAGAAAGGCCCCTTAAAGATTTTTGGATGATTTCCCGGCAACAGAAGTACTCCCTGGGTAAAAATTGGGTGTCAGCCAGTGGCACTCATGTGGACACCTGCCGTTTTTTTGAGGGGAAATTGAGGAGGCGATTTTTTTGGGCAGTCGCCAGGGGGACGGGGTGAATAACTTTTATTTTCCCCGCTTCATGTCCTGGAAAAATGCAGAAAAAAAATCTTTGGGGAGGGGACTGGAGGATGGCGGGTTCCCTCTTTGTGGCCACTTTTATACCCCCTGGGGACCCGAAAAAGGAGGAGGAGGAGGAGGACATTGGAGCAAAAAGGATTGTCTGGTGAAATGAGGGGGATTTTTTACCCAGGTGACAAGAGAGGAGGAGCAGGGGCCAAACGGAGGAGGGGATGGAGTGGGAAGACCCAGGCCCGATGACCCCCAAGCACCGTGGGAGTTTACTTTGGGAAAAGGAAAGGGAGGGGGCCCCTCGGGGGGTCACTTGTGCAAGGCCCGCAACATGCTTATTTTCCCGGCTTTGACGCCGAATAGTCAGCATCCCGGCCGAGGGTTTATTTGCCCCTCCACCCTATTGGCCCCCCGCTACCGGTTTCCCCAAAAGGGGGGGCCCTTTTTTTCCCCGCTATTGAGGGGGGGGGACAAAAATCCCAAAACTAAAAAGGGGGTCCTCCTTAATCAGTTGGCTGCTGCCTATGTCGGCATTTTTCCCCCTCTGGGCAGGTCTGACCGGGGGGTTTTTTCAGCGCCCCCGTACACTTCCCCGGCTTGGGTGGGGGGAAAGGGGGGGGGTTGGGAAACAAACCAAATCCATCCCGCAGTTTTAACCCAAGTCTGGGTCCTGAAGAGAAGCTTCCCTTTTCCCCCCAGTGAGGAGGGTAGGCCGGGGCCCGCGGGGCGGACCCGGGCAGGGCCCTGAAAACCCAAAAGGTTTGGGGGCCTTTCTTTGGGCGCACTCTCCCCCCCAGTTAGAAGACCGCTTGGGCTACGGGCAGGGCCCCAAAAGGATGGTGGCCGCAACTTTCCGGTTTGCGTGGAGAAGGTCCTGCCCGGCCAGTAAGGGGGTGGGCCCGCAAGCGGGTGTTCTTGCGGGGGGGGGCCATTCGTTAGCCCCAAAGGGGAACCCGCTTTTTCCCCCCGGGAAAAAGTTGGAAAGACTGACCCTTTTTCCCAAAATGAACCCGGGGGTCAGACTACTTTTCCCCTGACCCTCACCCAAACGGGATTAAAGTTCTGGTTCAAACTAAACCTTCCCCAGCCCCTATTCTGATGCCGCCCCCCCCCCGCCTGATTTCAAAAAAACATCTCTGACGTTTTTTCCCCTGCCAAAAACCCTCCCTTTTTTTGGGAGGGGATTTTTCCCCCCCACCTCCAAAACTGTGTCATTGTGGGCCCCTGTCTGACCTCATTTAGCTTCTGTGGCTGCTACCTGACCTCCCACTGGGGTTTTTTGTCTCACTCTGTGGGCCCACTCCCGTTTTTTTCCACCTCCAGAAAAATCATTTTGCCACTGCTGACCCCATGCCGCGCTGCCGTGCCTAAAACCCCTGTGGGCAATGCAACACTCTGGGGCCCCCACTCCCGTTTTTGCCACCTCCAAATGTCAATTTTGCCACTGTCTGCCCCCATTTTCTTTTTGCTGGTGCCAGCCCCCACCTTCCAAATGTTTTCGTGCCCCTGTCTGACCTCATGCTGCTGCTGTGGCTGCCGCTGTTTAAAACCCACACCCTGTCCATTGGGGCCACGTTGACCTCTTTCTGCGCCTTTTGGCGCTGCCGGACCTTTCAAAACTGTGTCATTGTGCCAAATGTCTGACCCATGCTGCTGCTGCCGTGCCTACAAATTTTTTCATTGTCCACTTCCCGACCTCATGCTGCTGCTTGGGCCCTTGGGCCCAAAACACTGTTCCAAAAAGCCCCTGTCCGACTCATGAGCTTGTGGCTGCCTGCCCTGACCTTCAAAACGTGTCATTGTCCCACTCCCGGGGCCCCCACTCCTGTTTTTTGGGCCCCCTCCAAAGGGAAAATTTTGGGGCCCCTGCCTGACAACCCCTGCCTGGGTGCCGTGACCTACCCTGTGTCATTGTTTCCCGGGCCGACCTTTATGCTGGCTGCCCCGTGACCTTTCAAAACTGTGTCATTGTCCACCCGTCGAACCCCCATGCTCTGCTTGGGGGCTGCTGCCGGGACTTCCCACTTTTCATTGTGCCACTGTCTGACCTCAGCGCTGTGTTGGGGCTGCTGTGACCTTTCACACCCGTGCCTTTTTCCACTTTTCTGACCTCATACTCTGCTGTGGCTGCGCTTGGGCCTACACACTGTTTTCATTGGGGCCATGTCTACCTAAACTGCTGCTGGGTGACCCCCACACGGTTTTTGTGCCCTTCCGGGCCTCATGCTGCTGCCCGTACCTACACCTGTTTTCATTGTGCCACTGTTTGACCTCCTGGGGGCTCCTGTGGGTGCCCGCCGTGACCAAAACACTGTTCTTTTTCCCCCTCCCCGTGGCCTACTCCTTTTTTTTTTCCACCTTTCCCGAAAGTCCCTTGTGCCCCCTTTTACCAATGCTTCTGCCGTGAACCCCACACACTTTTGTCAATTTTGGGAAAGGCCCGAACCCCATGTTTCGGGGGCCGTGACCCACAAAACTGTTCTTGTGCAAATGCTGAACCCCCATGCTGTGCTGCCCTGACCACCACGTGTCATTTTTTCCCCCTCCCGTGGCCTTCTCCGGGTTTTTTCCCCCTCCCGAATGTCATTGTGCCCCTGTTTTGACCTCATGCCCGCGCTGTGGCCTGCCGAAAAACCAAAACATTTTGTCATTGTTCCCCTCTGTGGCCACTCCTTTTTTTTGGGCCCCCTCCAGAAAAGTCATTGTGCCCCTTTTCGACCTTTATGCTGCTGTGGGGCTGCCGTCACCTTTCCCCACTCTGTCACTGATTTTGCCCCCTGAGCCCTCAGCTTTTTTTTTTCCAGCTGGGCCCCTCGGGAATGACTTTATTTAGGTACATTCCCCCATCTTTTTTTGGTCAGTTTTGGGCCCCCTTTTTGTGCCCGGGAATTTTATAGTGAAGCGATTCTAAGAGCGGGGGGCCCCGTATTTGCTTGCATACAAAACCAAAAATTGATGAAGACCCCAAACCCAAACTCCCTTTTTCATATTTAAAACATGGGACAAGGGTTTTAAAAACACCCTGCAGGCTCTGTGCAGCCTTTGGGAAAAAACTGTTTTTTTAAAGTGGTTTCTTTCCAAAAATAATTGGAACCCTTGTTTTTTCTTTTTCCGAGAAATTCGTAAGTGAACGGAAAAAAATTTTTGGGAAAATTTTGCCCATCTCTAATTTATTAAATTTTTAAATTCAAAATTTTAAAAAATTAATTTGATGTAGTTTTTTAAATTTTGAAAATTAAAATTTTTTTTTTGTTTCTGGGTAAGTTGGGAAATAAAGGGAAAATTTTTTTTAAAACCCTTTTTGGCAAAAATTGTTCCTTTTCCCTAATTTAGGTAAGGGGGAACCCCATTGAAATAGGGTTTCCGTTTGAGCTTTTTTTGTGCGTTTTGCCGAACCCAATTTTATATACAAGGTTTTCTAAAAATTCATAAAGGTTTTAAACCCCCCAAGGAATCCCCCCCCCCAAAAAAGCCCCCATGTTTGGGGCATTAGAAAGTGTTTAGTTTTTCGGGAAAATTTCAAACGGGTTAAATTCATAAAGGTGCGAGGGCATCAAGAAAACCCCTTTAATTTTTGGGGCATTTTAAACCAGGGGAAAAAAGGGAGAAAAAACCTGATCATTTTTGTCTCCCTTAAAAACACTCAATTTTTCATGTATTTAAAAGAACAAAAAAGCTTTTTAAAAAAAATTTCCCAAGTTCCCCTTTGATTTTTTTTTTGTTTAGTTGAGTGCTGGGTGATATTGTTTTTGTGTTTTGCGTTTTTTTTTCCACACCGCGTTTCACCCACGGGTTTTTGTTCGAAAAATCTTTTTGGATGTGCAGAAACCTTTTTTTTTTTGTAATTTAGTATCTTGCATTTATAAACCAACCAAATTCGCTTTTTATGCACCCCATTTTGGGTTTTTTCGCCAACTTTTAAAACCCGCGATTTTCCTACGATTTCCCAAATATATTGGGCCCAGTAGGCTTCATACATACTGGTGCATTCTACACTGCTATTTAGAATTGGTGCATCGGGAAACAAATCCTAATTTTCGCACTTTCTGTTGTTTTAAAAAAAATTTTTAGCGATATAATTTTTTTTTTTAAAAATAATTTTATTCCCAAAAGTAAGGGTTTTTTTGTGTATATATTTTTCAGATACTTTTTATGGTTTTTTTATGGATAAGTTAAAGAAAAAACCAAAAAAAATAATTTTAATGGGCCTTGTGGGTGACTATCCCGGGTAGCCATTTTTAAAAAGGGGGTGTGTCCTCATGAACTGTGATGCTATTTAAAGACAGATATCTGGTAAATTGTAGCTATAAGCTGTAAAATGACCAGGACTAGAAGTTTTGGGTGCCAAAAATTTAAATTTTAATCTTTAAAAATATGAGGGAAATTTTTTAAATTTAAAAAATATTGGAAACAATTTT
>JAODAL010063685.1:0-19113 GCA_025379985.1 Phyllomedusa bahiana
AGAATCTGCTGTGGGAGCTGCCCCGGGTCTCAACAAAGGGGAGAAAAAAGGGCAATTTAAAACCCATGTCATTTTTTTCACAAATAAATTGCCCATCGCAGAAAAAACCCGGACATTGGGAGTAAAGAACTTTTAAGTCTTTAAAGTTCCCCTTCTCTGAAGGGAAAACAATTTTTTGGAAGGAGCCAAATCATCCCATAACCTGTACTTACGGGACCACAAAAATCTAAGTTCATCCTACAGCTAAAAAGATTACGGCAAGACAAGCACGGGGGGGCCTTATTTTTCTCTAGATTCCTTTTCATTTTTTTCTTATCAAACCGGGGTTCAAGAAATGGAAAGGGCTGATGCTTTGCCCCGGGAAATCGGCTAAACCCACAGAGAGGTCAAAAAAAGAGTCCAAAAATTTTGTCTTCCAAACTTTTTGGGAAGGATACTTCACCCCGAAAAAAAATTTTTCAGCAAACTAAGAGAAGGATACCAGAATGTTTTTTTCTTAGCCGTTGAACGAAGGCGGGAAGGGGGATCCGTTTGGAAACCCCCCGCAAGCAGGGTGTAACCGTACCAGGGGCGGAGTCAAAGGGTGAACCCGGTTTTCACCAAGCCCCCCCCCGCAAAGGGGGATGGATTTTGTTTCGGGGGAAAACTACCAGGTCCCCCCATTTGGCGTGACTTGCTTGGGGTTGGGCAGCCAAAGGGCAGTGCGGGAACAAATCGTGAGACGTACGAAGGGGGGACAGGCAGGGGGGACGGGACAGGGGGCCCAAACGGTTCGGGCCCGGTTTCAGGAGTAAAAAAGGTTCGGTACAGGGAAGCAGGCAACGAGGCAAAAACCCTTTTTCCTCTAAAGGTTTAACGGCACAAAAAGACCCCGGAAAAGGGTGCCCCGGGAAAGGAAGGGGTTTTAAAAGGGTCACCTGCCACCCTTTAAACCCAAAAAGGGCTACTGGGCCCTTTAAAAACCCCCGAGACCCGGGCCGGGAAACTGCCCCCGGGCCCGGCCAGGGGACGGGGGGAACTCGGGAGCGCAGGAAGGTAAGGGGGAACCCCGGGCCCCCGACCCGCGGGCCCGGGCAGGGACCGGGGGGCCCCCGAGGGGGTGCCCAGCAGAGTGCCCCCGCACCCGGGGCGGGGGCTGCGGGCCCAAACCGGTTTTTTTTTTAAAAATTTTTTTTTTAAACCCCCCCCCTTAGGCCCCCTCCTCCTTCTGGTTGGGGGAGGAAGGTAAACCACGAGACTGCGGTCCGGGATTTTTCTCCCGGGCTCCCAAGATCCTCCTCCGGACCGAATCCCTCCCAATCAACCAAAATTTGGCCTTTTTACCCCTAACCGCCCTCATACCAAAAATCCCCTTTGACCGAAAATTTATTTTGGGAAAGGCTAGGGACTAAAGGGAGGGAGGGAAAAACTTTTTTTGGAGAAGCGGTTCAAAAACAGGGGTTTCCCAGGGGGGATACATGAAAAAATTGGGGACCCCGAAAAGGGGGGAAAGGGAATTGGGGGCCTAAACCCCCCTTTGGTTTTAATAGGGCCCTCGGGTTTTTCAAAGGGCCCCGGGAAAAGCGTGGGCCCAAGCTTGAAACCCTGGGTTTTTTTAACCTGCCCATATTAGCGGACAGCCAAAAATTTTGTCCCGGGGGAAAAGGGTTGGAGCTGGTCCCCCTCTTCCTGCCCGCCTGGGCCCTTCATAAGGGCGGCAGCACCTAAAGGGGACTGACGATTTTTGCTCCCAATCCCCAAAATGGGCCCGGGGGACCAAGGCACCACAAGGGACCTGGGAGGGGGAGGACAAGGGAGAGGAGGGGGGGTTTCCGCCCCAAAAATAAAAAAAAAAAGGGGAAAAGCGCCTGGGAAACCCTGAATCTGGGGCGAATTGAAATAAAAAATTCGGCCCAGGTGGGGAAGGTCGGTCCCAAAACATCCGGCGAGAAAGAAACAAAGGAGGGCAAGAAAACTGCCCAGAATCTGGTTGACTCTCTCTCCCCTGGCCGTTAGATTGCGGAGGGAAAGGGACGAAGAAAGTCTAACTTAAAATTTCGCAATCGGGGAAGAGTGCGCGCCCGAA
Source organism: Phyllomedusa bahiana (assembly GCA_025379985.1). NCBI lineage: Eukaryota > Metazoa > Chordata > Amphibia > Anura > Hylidae > Phyllomedusa > Phyllomedusa bahiana. Next base: position 2,066 of record JAODAL010063685.1, read on the forward strand.
TTTTGGACACAACGCACCCCACGATCAAAATGATGTGCGGGGGCAACCGTGAAAAGCGGAAAAAGGGAATTTTAAAAAACCCGGGGGGCCCAAAACGGGGTTGGGGGGAAACCCCGGGCAGGGGACGAAGTGCGACTCTTCGAAAACCTTTTCCGTAAGGGCCCCAGATCGCGGTGAAACCCGAAGAGGATGGAAGGTCTGTGAGAAATCCATCGCCACAGGGGACCTGGAAAAAACGGGGCTTTAGGAAAGGGATCGCAGCAGCCCGGAGGGGCCTTGGCGGGGCCCAAAAACCCGGGCAAAAGGGTACAAACCCCATCCACAAAGGGTCCTTAATACCTTTAGCCATCCTGGCCACCAGTAAACCGGAGATCAACGGGAACGATCTAGGGCCCCCAAATTCCTTTCCCAACAAAGAGCAGTGCCCCCCAAATTCGGGTTTCCCCTTTTGCGCAGCGAAGGCCGAACGTAGGTTTTGGGCCGGGAAAGGTATCTGCCAAGGAGGACAGGTGCTCCCGGGGTTTGGGCCCTTTCCCGGGAGGTAATGTTTTGGGCTGCGGCTCCTCCCGGAAATGTGGGAGCCGAAAAGAGAGAAACGGGCCCTGATTTTTCTTTTCGGCGGGGCAAAAAATGGATCCGGAAGTAAAATTTCAAAAAAAAAAAAAAAAAGAGCCCAAGCGTGCTTGCCGAGGGTTGAGGCCGGTGCCGGCTGGGGGTACAGAAGATTTTTGTGACCCCGGATATACCTAAAAAGGGAAAGACGAGCCCCTCCAAAGATGCCGCCACTCTTCCAGGGCCATTTTGATAGCGAGTAATTCTGGGCCCCCCAAAGCATATTTTCCTTTCCGCCGACGAAAAAGGTTTTGGGAGAAGAACCCCGCAGGTGAGGGTTTTTCTCCCCTTGGGACCCTTTTAAAGAAAGGAAACAGCCCCCGGCCCCCACCGAAGGGGAAAACCCCCCAGAGAAAAAGGCTTCCCCAGGATCGGGGCGGACAAAATAGGCGGAAGAAAAAGGCCCTGACTTCAAAGCAGAAGGCTCTTTGGGCCCGCTGGTCCCAAACTTTTGGGAAAAAGCCTTCTTCCTGGTGATAGCAACAATTGGAGCCCCATGAAAGAGAAGGGGAAAATAAACTGCCGATAAAAATTTGAAAACCCCAAAAAAACGTTGAAAATTTGGCTCGAAGCCCCAAACAGGTCGTGGCCATTGCAAGATAGCAGAAGTTTAAAGTGGGATCCTTTTTGCAGGCCTCGTCGGAGACATGTAACCGAGGAAAGGCAGACGGGTTTTGGTGGAACACCACTTCTCTAATTTGGGTACAGGGGGTTTTTTTTGCGAAGGCGTTGCGGGAAATGGGCCCCCTGTGGATAGAGGGGTCCGGAGTCGGGGAAAAAAACCAGGATGTCGCCCCAGATACACGATAAAAAACGTGTAAGCAGGTCCCTGAAGATGTCGTTTACGAACACCTAAAAGCCCGGGGGACATTGCACAGACCAAAAATGGAAATTACTGGGTATTCAAAATGGCCGACGCGGGGATTAACGCCGTCTTCCCCCTCATTTTCCCTCACGGATCCTAGAATTTTTGCCCCCGCGGAGTCCCCAAAATTTTGGGGAAGAACATGGCTCCCTGTAGACGGGCCCAAAAATTCCGTAATTTTGAGGCAACGGGAACCGTTTTTCACGTAATCTGGGGTTCCCGGGCCCCGGGAAAAACGATGCAAGGGCGAAAACCACCTTCTTTGTACGAAGAAAAAAACCCCCCTCTGGCGGGTGGAAAAAAAGGGCTTGCGTATAAAGCCCTTTTGCAGGTTCTCACGATAAGTCCGCATGGCCCGAGTTTTCCCGGGGCTGGACAAAAGGGTAAACTTTACCCCCAGGGGGAATGGTCCCCGGAAGGAGGTCAATGGGACAGGGCATAGGGGCATGAGGGGAAGGGATTTAGCCTGTTTTTTTTCCCCAAAAAACGCCACCCAGTCCCGGTATTCAGCGGGGAAGGGCCCCCGGGAGGGACCCGAAAACTGATGGGGGTGGAATGGCCCGGGCTGGCCCCCGGAACTAAGACAGCGATTCTGGCAGTCCCGGAGCCCCAGCGTAGAACCTCCCCCCGGGTTTTTTCCCGTCGAGGGCGGGGCATGAGGGGTAGCCACGGAAGTCCCAAAGGGGTACGAGGATGACCGAGGGAGGATGTAGAAGGTGATCTCCTCCCCTTTGTAAGGCCCCCAACGGAGAGACAGTTGGGTTGGGCAGTACCGAAAGGCCTCACTAATAGCCGCCACTCACGGGGGAAAATCACCAGGGGCTTCCCAACGGATCACCGAAGGCATACTGGGGCACCAGGGGGGCAGAAAAAAGTTTCCCGGGATCCCCAAATCCAAAAAGGCGGGGACCCAAAAAGCGAGTCCGGAAACCCATGAAACCTCAAAAACCCCCATAAATAAAAGGGGTGGAGAGGAAGTGTTTTACACCCAGGGGGCCTCTCCGACATAGCCTAGGTGGGGGGGTTTCCCCCGCCGCTGTGGGCAAGCGGGCAACCATTCGGGAAATGATCCGGGGTGGCACAGTAAAAGGGGACAATTTCCCCTGCCCGACGGCGGGGCAGCTCCTGTTTTGGACAGATGTGCCCGGTCCACCTGCATGGGGTTTTTCACTGGTTGGGAAATGAAAAACGGCAGGGGCCTTTTGGGAAAACCGGGGCCAGGGGAGGCAAACGGAGTGGCGGGCGAGATCACGTTCCTGGCGTAGTTTTTTCCCCTTGTCGCTCGGCGAAGCAACACGAAACCGAGTGGCAAAAGGGGGACCAGTTTGCTAGAGAGGGCGGGATCTCTCTGGGGCCCCTAGGGCGCCATAACCTGCCGGACAGGCCCCTTTTTTAAAAGGGGGGCACATAGAGCGGCGTCGTTCCAGGTTCCAAATCCGACGCCAGGGGCCCCAAAACGAACTGCGTAGTGCCCCACAGAGGGGTTTACCCGGGAAGATTCATTAAAAGCGGTCCTCGCCCGAGGAAGCCCCGGCCCGGCTCTTCAAAGACACTGTGAAACTCTGAAGGAAAAAGGGCCCTTTAGGGGCCGTCGTCACCGGATCGCCCCGTCCCAGAGGGGGGTGGCCCCCAAACTAGAGCCTTCCCGGGGCACAACGACCACGAAGGGCCCCCTTTGGGAAAGGGTTTAGTGGGAAAAATTTACCGGCCATCAACTCAACTTTCAAACGATCACTGGGAAAAAATCCCCCTTTCAAAAGTTGGAGTCCCCTTTTAAACCTTTTCGGGTAGGGGTAGGCGCAGCCGAAAGTCCCCAGGGGCCGGCGGAGCGTTTCCCCCCCCCCCCCCCGGCCCCCCCCCCACAGGGGGCCCCCCCCGCCCCGTTGGTTACCAGGAAACTGCGCAGCAAGGCGGACAACTGATTAAGCCCGGGCCCCTTGTTTTCCTAGTTGTTGTGAAAGTTGGGGCCCCCTATCCCCCTGAGGTCCGGTTCACCGGGCAAAGGGACCTTGGCGGGAACCATTTGGGCCCATCCTTTCTGTAACGAAAAGCTGGTATTGGATCCCCTGCCCCCCGCAACGAAGGGGAAAACCGTACCAGGGGGCGGAGTCCCAATAAAACCCGGTTTTTCCCCCAGAGCCCGCCGCAAAGCGGGATGGACTTTCTGCGGCGGGGAACAAACCAAAGGCCCCCCCCTGGGGGGGACTTTTTTGCGGTTGGGAGCCAAGGCCCCCTTTCGTGGTACAGAATCTGAAAACTAAGGGGGAAGTCGGGGGCAGGCAAAGGGGAAAAAAAAAAAAAAGGACAGGGGGCAAAAGGTTCGTGGGCAGGGTTCAGGAAGGGAAAAAGGGTTTGGTAAAACGGAAGTCCAGGGAAAGAGGCAAAAAAACGCTTTCCCCTAAAGGGTGAACGGCAACCAAAAAATCCGGCCCAAAAGGGGAAAACCCCGGGAAGGAAGGGGGTTAAATAGGGTCACCTGCCAGCCTTAACCCAAAAATGGGGGTACTGGGCCCCTTTTAAAACCCCAGAGCCGGGGCGCGCAGGGCCCAAGGCCGGCCGGGGCCCCCGGCCACCCCCTTTTCCGGCCCCAAAGGGGGGACGGGGGGACTCGGGAGCGGAAAGGGAAGGGAAGGGGGAAGCCGGGACCCCCACCCCCGGGACCGGCAGGGGCCGCGGGGAAAACCCCAAAGGGTGACAGCACGGGTGCCCCGCACCCGGGGGAGGGGCTTTCGGGGCCACCTGGACAAACCTCCCTTTTAAAGATTTTGAATCTCTCTTATAAAGGGGGGTTTTTTGGGGCCCGGAACACAAAATTATATGTACCTGAATCCGGTTTGACTTGAAGTTCCAAACTAGTCCATGATTTCTAAACTCGCAGGTCCTCCGGGAAATCATGAAAAACCCATGAACTACGCTTGTTCAAATTTGGGTGGCCTAAAATTGGGAAAAAGATTTAACAAAAATATTTCCCCTTGCTTAACATGGGCACAAAACAAGGTTTCCAAAAGTCCCCTCCTCTAGGTCTTTTTCAACCGCTTCCATTTTCCCCCAAAACCCCGGGATTTCCTTTTTAGGATTTTATAGTGGATCTTCCCCCCTCTAAGGGAAAAGACTACCATTCTTTTTTTTTGTGGATCGCTTAAAAAAATGGCCCATTTTGTTTTCCAACCAAGGGAAATTTCCCCCTGCGAACAAAAAGCAGAAATTAAAAATCAAGGGGAAAAATTTAGGCTGAAAGGAATTCCCCGACAATGTTGTTTCAAAAAAAGAGGGGTTTAATTTTACATCCCGATTTTTGGGAAAAACTTCTGTACAGCCTTAAAGTCCCGTTAAACTCTCTATGCCTTTCCCCTCCCCAGTCCAATGGGCCCAAAAGGAAAAAAACTAAACCAAACTCGGAAAAATTTAAATCCGCTGTTTTATTTTCCCACCCCCAAGATGACTGGGGGAAAGGGCTATTTGGGCCCAAAAGCGGAAATTTTCCTGCAACAACTGCAAAAAAATTCAACATCACAAAGCCCATTTTTGCTAATTAGGTGTACACCCAGTATTTACCCAATATCCCTTTAATACCCTATTCCCCCCTTTTACCCACAGACTACTCAACTGAAAGAAACACGGGAAAAACAATAGAGATGCTACAAAAGCTCAGGAAAGATATAAAAAAACGGATAAACACCGCAAATTTTCCCCTAATTTAAAAAGTTGGTGAAAAGGTTTGGGCTATCTCTAAAAATCAAAAACATTTCCATGGGCCCAGAAATTTTAGGCCCGTTCCGATTTTGGACAAATTAACAAAATCCCTTTCTTTAAAAAACTTCCTAACCAGCTAAAAAACCCCCCCGGTGTTCCACGTGCCCTTGCTAAACCCTTTTAACAAAAAACCCCTTTCCCGAAGAATTCAGCCACCTCCGCACCAGAAAAATCCAAGGGCAAGGAAAATTTTGTTGAAAAAATTTTGGACTCAAAAATTTCCCAAAGGGGACAATTCAATTCTTATACAAGGAAAGGGGTTATGGCCAGAAAAAAATCATGGGAACCAAAAATAATGTTCACGCCCTAGGCTTCAAAGGGCCTTTAATAAAGACATCCAAAAAACCAGCCCCTGGATGTCCAACCACCTGAAAGGGGGGGACTACGTCGGAATTTGAACCCACGAACTCTTGCACCCCAAGAGACGGCTCTTCTCACTGACTTTTTCCCTTTTCGGACAGCTCCTCTCACTTACCAGTTCCCTGTTCCCTATCTTGGTCCTTGATCCCTTTTTTGCTCCACCCATGTCTAATTGGACTTCCATTGAAGCCCAGCCTTGCACTTCCTCCCTTGGGATTTTTGTGCTCTGCCGGGAACTTGCTGTGTGCTATTTTCTGTTTTTCTGACTTTATTGTGCTCGACCCTTTGGGTTTTCCCTACTACATTCCTGCCTGATCCCTAAACTGACTCGCCTTCAATTGTGTACCGACCTTTGGGTTCCTTTTTGACTACGTTCCTGCCTGCTCCTCAAAACTTACGCTGCCCATTTTGCACCGACCTTTGGGGTTTTTTCCCGACTACATTCCGCCCGCTCCTCAATACTGTAACCCCCCACGTTACAGACTTCTGCTCGCTGACTACGTTCTACAATAGGGAACTTTAGTATTCAACCTAAAAACCACCCTGATCGTTTTCAGCCACTTTTCCCCAGGCCACAGGGTGGGGACGCTGCTGTGTTTTTCGCAGGGCCATGGTGCCCAACGTTTTCTCCCTGGCCACTCTTCCTTTTTTGCCTACAGATTCTACATTACCCATATTCGCTCCTCCGGTCTTACAAAGAACTGCCACCCGCGATACGGATTTTTCCGCCAACGCCCCCGATGAGTACTGCCCCACTCCTCGCTGAGACCCCCGTGCCGCTACTTTCTTGGGCCTGCGAAGCGGGTTTTTTTACCCCGTGGCCGCTTGGGTCCCGACCTCACACTTTCTGCTATCCTCGACTCACGCCACACAAAACCCTTGCGGCCCCGCCCCGCGCCTACGCGCAAACTGACGTTGCCCGCTCCCAAGTGCGGTCGGGACACTCTCTATTTTTTGTTTTTTCGTCACTGCGTCCTCATCACCCTCTTGGTATGCAGAGCTGACCCCCCACAACAGAAACCCCCCAGCCCTCCAAAACCCCATACTTTTCCGCCACTGCAAGAAGCAGGGATATTGGCCCCTTTTTTCGCTGCCCAAATAGTTTCTGACTGCCCTCCTCAAATTTTCATCCCCGTATATATGGGGCTGAGCCCCGACCACATAGTAATCTCTGGCTGAGGGAACCGGGTGGGACAGAGGTGGGTTAGGACAGGTGGGGCCGCTGACCGCTCCCGGGCCATGCCAACTAAGGGGGTGTCTGACTTCCCACCGACTCTTGGTGGGGTTGTCAGATGTCATCTGGGGGGAAGTGGGGACCTAGTCAAACCCAATCAAGAACCATTGGGGTTTCAACAACACACGCCGCTAATACAGGGCAGTTTTGGGCCCCACCAAGTACCCCTGCTGCGAATCCCTTGCTGTGTTGCGACCGGGCCTGCTCCGGAAGTTTGTGCCTCTGCCACTCGCAGGGGAAGAGTCTCCACCTCTCTGTCTGACAAACTGTTTGTTCTAAAATGTACAGACACTGTTTGATGAAAATCCATCTTATAGATAAATACACACCCTTGTTATTTGACTCCAAATGAACCCACTAAGAAGTTTTGGTAACCTTGGATACAAAATTGAGCGCTCCACAAATGGGCATGGAAAAAATTGACTTGTATGGCCGTTTAAAAACTCTGTGTATTTTACTGAATATAAAAGCACAAACAGGCTTAATTTAACCTTCGGATATGAATTATGCTACAGAATTTCTTCTGTGTATATGAAAAACAAGTTTCTTTTACTGACAACAACTGCAGAACAACGCCTTAATTAACCCCTGGATGTTAAATTGCGCCAACAATTGAGCAACCACATACTACTATCTTGAAGCATGTTACAATGGCGTGTTTTTTACCTACACAACCAAGAGAAAAAAATTGTAATTAACCTTCGCTTGTGAAATATGCTACAGAAAAAATTAATTATTGAGGTGAAAGACGTTTATTTTAGTCACCACAGCAGAAAAACAACTCTTAATTAACCCCTGGATTAAATTGCGCCAAACAATTGAGCACCACAAACTACTAGCTTTTGTAGCTTGTTACAATGGGCGTTTTTTACGCTATAACACAACAAGAGAAAAAATTGTAATTAACACCTTCGCTTGTGAATATGCTACAGGAAAAATTTTTATTTTTTCGGCATGAAAGACATTTATTTTTGCGTCACCACAGCACAAAACAACGCTTAATTAACCCCTGGATGTAAATTGCGCCACGAATTGAGCACCACAAACTACTATCTTTGTAGCGTGTTACAATGGCATGTTTTTTACGCTACACAACAACGAGACAAAAATTGTAATTAACCTTCGCTTGTGAATTATCTACAGGAAAAATTTATTTTTTGTCGTGAAAGACGTTTTATTTTAGTCACCGCAGCAGAAAAACAACGCTTAATTTAACCCTGGATGTAAATTGCGCAAACCAATTGGAGGCAACCACAAACTACTAGCTTGATAGCGTGGTTACAATGGCATGTTTTTTACGCAACACATCAAAGAGAAAAAATTGTAAAATAACCTTCGCTTGTTGAATTATGCCTACAGGAAAAATGTCTTTTTTGTGGCGGTGAAAAAGACAGTTCTTTAGTCACCACAACAGCAGAACAACCGCTTAAATAACCCCTGGATGTAAATTGCACAGAAAGAAATTGAGGAGCCGAAATGAAGTGGGGTATTTTGTATTGTAAAACGCTGTTTCTTTAAATGAAACAACAGGAAACAGGCATAGATCCCCTTGGATATTCAAAGTGCTGTGAGCAGATAGCATTAAAGTATTTGCAGCTGCACTGGACCACACTGGACTTCAGGTCCAATACCCCACAAAATCATGAATAGAACGTTAAGAGGAACAGTTCGTCTGAGAACGAGCTGAGACACCCCCCAAAAATCGCTGTATAAAAAACAGTTCTTCAAGGGGCGTGGCCTACCATGTAAGAGAGCAGTTGCATCCTGCACGAGCTCCTCCAGGGACTTAGCCTAATAACGAAAAAAGGCACTCCAAATGAGGCAGAAACGGGCTAAAAAGAACCCAGCGGCTACCGGAGCTCCTCCTGAGACATCAGCAGTACCGATCTCGAACTTCTTCGCTCCACTGCAGGGGTTAGAGACGAGAGACCCCCCGTTCCGCGCGCGGAGAGATCGGCGCCATCTTATAAGCCTCCCTCTGTGCGCGGCGCCCTGCAGTCTAGTGCGCCGCTCCTGACCGGACCTTCGACGGGGCAACCACCGGATCCACAGCTGATCACCCGGACAGCACGACAAGCACTGAGGAAGGACGCGGACCTCGCGGGACAGCACAGAGGGCCCTCACAACTGCCGCGATAGCCCGGACTTCAGGAGCTACCGCAACAACTCCCCCTGACTCCGGAACGCATGGCCGCCGCGGAAGGAGAGAGCAGGCAGCACAGGGCAGGTCAGTGCAGGGGAGATGGCAGCTCAGCGCTTCCACGGGATGCCCAAGCCTCTGATTTTGCGGCCACGGGGCTGTGCGCTACTCCCGAGGATCATCTATCCGCTCGGCCGGAGGCACTGCTGGCAGAGGCCCCACAGTCAGGGGACAGCTGTACAGTGTCCCCCCTTAATCGATCCGTAAACTGGACGGCAGAGAGTTTACAGTTTCCAGTGACTGGAGACATCGCTCACAGACTCCCCTCTGGACTGCCGGCCATTCTGCAACCAGGGGTTATGTGTAGTGCTGCGACTGCACCGACCAACCACCTTCTCATACGTCCCATATCAGTATGCGCCCCCACAGATTCGGGGCACGGGTTCAACAGGGCGTGCTGAGTGGCAGCCCAATGACACAGAGACATTAACTGCTATCTCTGGGAGAGCTGAAACGCAGATCGGAGGTGGCTTTATGGGTCAATACCCTCAACTGGGGCAAAAGCTATGCGTCACAGCTGCTATTTCTATGACACCGGTTCCAAGCACTGACCCGTCCGCTGTGGGGATCTCCTGTCGATCTTCCGGGCTGCAGGGGGATCCCGACGTGTCTTGGGGGGGTGGCAGGTCTCATGCGCGGGGATCAGCGAGCCCACACTCTGGGGGACCTGATCCGGCCGTGATGGGCCCCCCTGCCTCCCTGACACCGTTGGGGTCCCCTAAGCGGCTGATGACAGGGATGAGGACCCCGGCGGCGGATCATACTTCGCGGGCCTCTAGTCCGGACACTTCGGCCTGGGGAGGTAGCCCTCCACATGCATTGGACAATGGAGACATCCCTCCTTTCATACCAGGGTCGTTGGCCGAACTACCTGCTAGTGCTCAATCAGCTAGCTTAATCCACCTCAGATTTTTACTGGTATGGAGGTCATCCGGAAATACGGCCCTCTTTCCCCCACCCTCTAACGGATATGCAGTCAGGGCCAAAGACCTCAACGACGTGGAAACAGGACTTACCCCCGGTTCGACAGATAGAAAAATTCCCAGAAAAGTGCATCAACTGAGAAAGCCCGGGAACCCAACAAAGACTCTTATCCCCAAACCTCCAGCCCACAATTTCGGAGAAAACTCCCACCAACTGCAGCTTTTTCACAACCGAATTAAAAAACAGGAGGTCCGAAACAATGTTAAAAAAAGAGGTCCCCCGGGAACGGTTACAACGGGGGCCCTACTCTCCACACTTTACAAAAATTTTCAACACCATTCTTAAGGCCGAAGGGACTTTCCCTTTCAAAATTTGTTTGGGGCACACAGAGCCCTGCGCCCCAGAGCAGGGATGTGCCACGCCCAAGGGATTAATATGTCGGGGTGCCCTTTAAAAATCTTAAAGAAGATTTAATGCGAAAAGCCCCTTTTGGATGCAAAAAATCGAGCATGAGGGGCACAAACGGGCCTTTTTCCCCAGACCTTTCGCGACGAAACCCTTCACATGGGGGGGCGCTCAAACCATTGCGCCATCCGGCAAACCAAAAATATCCCTTACGGGTTTGGGGGTTTTCCTTTCTCTCTACAAGTAAAGCATCAGAAAATTTTCTAAATTTTTACGGTCCCCGGGAGGACTTACCGGCTTTCCCACTCCCTTTGGATCTTCCAGATGTGACTCTCCCAGATTTGGATCTCAGCAACCTTTTTAGAAGCTCGCTCTCACGGGACCCCCCATCCCCCCAAAAAGCCCCAGAGGTGCGTCCCCAGACACGGGACCCCGGGAACTGTCGGTTTTCCAAAAAGGATCAAATCGCTGAGTCCTCAGGAACAACCACGTGAAATTGGGTACAGTATAGCCCCTCCCCCCTTTCCCTTTTTTTAACCCTGTCGCGGGTTCCCGGCCCTGGATTTTTTGGCCCCCCCGTTTAAATCTTCAGGAATTTTTAAAATTTCAGACAGCCCAAATGTGAATCCATTTGGACTTTTTGATATAAAACCCCTTGTTTCTCCCATAAAAATACAAAATTTGGGTTGAAATCCCTTTTTGCGAAACTGACCTTTGTCTGGTTCGGATCAAGCTTTCCCTTTATATCCCCTCTATTTTTTCTCCCCCCCCCCTTTTTTTTTTTTTCTTTCTCTCTCTTGCCCCTCACCTCCCTCCTCCCTGTTCACCTCCCTTTTCATATGTCACCCCCCTTTCGACCCACCAGCAGGTTCATTTTACCTGAGAAAACAAAATGCCCCGGGAGGGGAGTGCAATGGGCAGTCTAGGGGTTTCCCTTGGGCCTTTTTTAGTACTTGCATCCCCCCCCCGTAGTTTTAACCTTTTGTGATTGAAAAATTGGCCCCCCCCACCCTATATGCCTGAAAAATTAGATTTTTTGGCCTCTCATTTGCTAGGCCTTTGTTCTTTTTGCTTTGGTTTCCCTCGTTTATTTTTCCCAAAAATTGGGGTTTTGTTTTCTTTTTTTGGGGGGGTTTTAAATTTCGGGTATTGTTTTCCTATTCCCTAATGGATAAGATTCGATGACTTCCCTAAATTTTTAAGGGGTTTTAAATTTCCCCCGAAAAACTTTCCCCAAATTCGGTTCCATCTCCCAAAAAAGCAGAAATCCCAGTTTGTCCCTTCAAAAAACCCCCACCTACAAATTCTCCCACATACAATCTTCCCGGGAATAAATACTTCCCCCGGTTTCCATAACATAGCTCATCTGCAAAGGTAAAAGGGGGTTTGTTTGTTTTTTTTTCATAGGTCTTTTTGCCTATCACAGGGGTTAGACACATTTTAGTATGAAAAAGCAAGGCCCCTGTTTGTCAAATTCACCCTACGGGGTCAAGTATAAACTATGCAAATCAAATATCCCCAAATAGGGGACAAATCCTTTCTACCAAAACTTTTAAAGAAAAACCTCACTTTTTTTCCCCAAAGGGAAAAGGGTTTATTTTCGTGGAGACCCAAAATTTTGGCCCTCTTAATCCACTAATGGACACATCCAGGGGGTCACTCAGCTACCCTTTCATACGCAAAAAACAAACCAAAAAAAAATTTTTCCCCATGAAAAGCGCGGGTTTCGATGCCCGGAGGTTTTTAAACACTCCAAAGACCCGGACTATCCCTTTTTAAACCCCCCTTTTCCCACATAAACCCTTACTCCAGGATAATTAAAACTTCCCACAGAAATCATTTTTACCTATGTAGTCCGTTTTCAAAGGGGAAAGTAAAAACACTCTGCCCAAACCGCCATTTCATTGTGACCTGGGCTCTCCCAACTATAAGCGTTTCAAAAGTTTGTTTGGGAGACTAAATGATCCTTATTACCCGACTCCCCCTATCCCTCCCGATCTAAAAAAGGCATCGGGGACTTTGCTCGGGTTGCATGTCTCAGATACATTCCCCAAAACCCGTGGGGGGGTGAATTGTGTTCTAAGGGAATCCTCATAAACCCACGGACCCCGGTTTAAAGAAAGCCTCTTTTTTTAAAAGTGCAATCCCTCTTACACAACTTGACTCCCCAAAGGGGGATCCATAACAACGGGCCTAAAAATCGATCTACGAGCTCTAAATTTGCACGAGACATGAGATCCCCCAAATTTAAAAGGGAGAACAAACAAAAAGAAAAACCCAAAAATTTAAAGCTCTAGTTTTTTTTTTTAACACCTGGAGTAAAAAACCGGGGAGATTTTTGGGCCCGGGGGCGCTTAGAGCAAAAGATCATCTCTATTTGGGCCCTTCTATTAAAAAGGGCCCCGGGGGGGGAATAGCACACTTAAAGAGGAGATCCTAAGATTTTTCATAACAAATTTTTCCTCACTATATTTAAACTAACCCGGGGCCCCCAAAAAACCGGGCTAAACCCAATTTTTCAATCCAAAACTTGGGGAAGGACGGCCCCCTTTCCCCGCCCTTTGCCCAGTCCTTCCCCGCCTCCCCCGGAGGGGCCCCTTTTAAACCCCAAAAGGAGATACAGGAGGCCATATCTCATTGGCCCCCGGTAAAACCCGGGCCAGATGGTTAAAACCGCTGTGTTTCCCATAAGACGTTAAAAGAGGAGGAAACAACTCCCCCTGCAGCTTTTAAAGCTGCCTTTTCTTTAAAATCCCCGTTCGACCCCTGCGTTTTCCCAAGGGTCACATAGTTATAAATTTCCTTTAAAAAGGGGAAAGATCCCTCACAAATGCCCAAAAATATTTGCCAATAACTTTAATAAACACAGACCTAAAATAATGCAAAAATTTTTTCCTAATCGCTAAATCCCCTGCTTGGATCCCCTATCCATTTTGGGGCCCGGTGGGCTTCACTCCCTCCCGGGAGGCAAGAGACAAAAAACCTAAAAACCTTTTCCTTGCTCCAACATTTCTCATACAAGTAAGATACCGGGGCCTTTTCCTTTACTAGAGCTGAAAAGGCAATTCGAAGGGGGGCTTTGGAAACCTTGGGGTTTTTGGGCCGGGTAAATTTTGGGGGGGAAAAAAAATCATCCCGCAAGCTCAAAAGGAAAAAGGATCCTTTCGGAGCCCCCGACTTTTTGCAATGGCACCCGGGAGGATGTCCACCCTTTTGCCTATCCCCATACATTTTTGTAAAAGGAAACAAACCCGATGCGGCTATAAAGCCCTGAACCCCTCAAATTCAAGGGGGTCCGGGAGAGTATCCCAACTCAATGTTTGCCCTAGCAGACACCTACTCTTTTACCCCACTGACCCTAATAATTCCCCTTTGGCAACCCAAAGCGGGGTTTTTGGAGGAAAAAACAGTAAAATATAGCAACCACAAAATAAATTTGACTAAAAGCTAATCTTTTCCATTTTAAAATCTCTCCCCGGGGCCCCCAAACCCCCCAAACCCAAAACCTCATTTCCGTTTTCTTGGGAAAGATTGCCCCTTTAAGTATTTAGGGGGGCAATTCCCCCTGCACCAGACAAGACTTTGATCTTTTAAAATTTTTCCCCACCCGCTTTCTAAGAAAACAGGATTTTCCCGAAATGGGGTTAAAGGGGGACTTTTCATGGATTGGCCGAGTTTAAAATTCTTAAAATGGGAAAGTACTAACCCAAAAATTTCCCGTTACCTCTTTCCAAAGGGAATCCCCATAAGCTGCCGAAAACCTTTTTGAGGGCCCTTTGGGGGGGGCAAACTCCAGATTTGTTTGGGAAAAGGGCCATCCGAGAATACGGAGACTACCCGACTTTTTCCAAACGAGGGGGGGGGTTGGCGCTTTCCCGACTTTCCGGGGCCTACTTTCCTTTCAGCCGTTGCGGGGCGAAATTGGGGTGCAATTAACCCAACAACCCCAAAAATTTGGGGCCTTTCTCGAACCCCCTCTATATAAGGGGACCTATCGCGGCCCCCCCCCCCAAACCTGGCTTTCCCCCTTTTAATGCAAACGAAGGGGAGCCCCTTTAAACCCTAAATTTCCCAAGGTTTTTCATGCACTCCCCCTGGTCCGCAGGACCTATGCTTCGAATGGGGCCCCCACTCCTAGGAGGCCCTGTACCCCGATTTCTGGGTAACCCTTTGGGCCCTAAACCCTGACGGGCGGCAATTGCTACCTGGCTAGGGGCAATACCCCCCCCTCTTAACCCTAAAATTTTGATTCACCCTCCTCAACTTTTAAAGGAAAAAATGGAGAATTGCTGGGGGAAAACGGGCCGTAAAAAAATTTCCCACTTTACACTATTTCCCGCTTCGCAGGGTTTTTACTCCCAAAAGGGAAAAAATCCCATAGGGGCCCCATAGAGCCCCCACTGAATTGAGACTGGTGCTTTTGGGGAAACGCAGGTTGCGACGTGCCCTTTTCCCCCGGTTGGGACCCAAAATTTGGTTTAAACCCTTTCCCATGGAGGGGAAATTGCCCTTTCAGGGAAAACTGGGAAAAGAGAACAAAACGGAACCCCCCTCTGAAGAGGACTGGGGTAAAGCCCTAATTTCTTGACAAAAAAACCTCTGTCCCTTATAAGGGGCCCAGGGTTTAAAAAAAAAAGATCATCACTAGATGGGGACCGAGTCCCAGCTTTAAATGAACCAAAAATTTTTCCCCAGTTCCCCAATTCTGCTGGGGAAAAGCAAGGCAGGGAGAGGCACCATGACCCAAATTTTGGTGGTGTTGCCCAGTGTTTGCAGCCCTTTGGATCAAAGTATTGGACATTGTCCATAAAATAATGGGAATACAGCTGCAGAAAGACCCTGCTACTATCCTCTTATTTCAGCTTCCACCCCACTTTTTCCCCCCTAAAAGCTAATTTGCTTACATTTCTGCTTCTTGCAGCGAAAAGTGTGATACCCATTATGGCTATCGACATCGAGCCCATCTATTACTAAACTGGTTTAAGGAGATTCGACGCTTCAAAGATTGGAGGCGTTCAGAGACAGACTCCCCCCTTGCAGTATAGTAAATATTTAGCAGTGTAGGATGACTGGATCTCCTTTTGTGGAACAAGTCTATATACCTCATACCTATGATTGAACTTTCACTAGTGAATAGGTGATGTTTACTGGATCTGGGTGGGTATACTTTTAAACTGACAGAATTACCTATTGCCCTCGCAACGCCACTGAGCCGTCCGGCAATTTTTGGTTCATATACCTTTCTGATTCTTTTCCTATTTTTAGTGACTGCAACAATCTCTGTATGTCAAAGTGTATATTTTTGATATCATAACATAAACGAGGTTGATTGTCAAACCCGATTCATGTACACTGACCACTCCTATCTAGGGAAGACGTATGAGAAGACCTTTAATGCCTATACAAAACCCACCATGCGCTCGTCGTCTCCCTGGGACTTAGGAGTCGCAGTTTTTTTAAACATATTATAGGACACCTTCGTTCTGCACCCATCCTCATCAGTTAACACTGCGTTTCTAAGTCTCGTTTTATTGCTAAAAGTATAAATTAATCATTTGACGTGGCATGAAATGTTCCCTGATTTCTCTTCCCCGAATCCCCCTTCCTTACTCCACCTCCTCTCTAAATTTCATGTCTGTATTATGCTCGATTTTGTACACCTTGACTGTCCTTCAATAAAAATTTTTGAATTTGAAAAAAAAAATCAGTTCTTCAGTAAGAGTTTATTACAAGAAAGCCGCGGCAGCACCTTCCCCCAATCATACAGTGAGAGCGGTATGAGCTCCCAGCGTCGCGCCCGACTTCTATATGCGGTGACGCACAGAATCCCGCCGGTCTCTGATTGGCTTCATCTCTGCACATGTCATGCAGGTATGCCCTTCTTCCTCCCAGAGTGCTTTGCCCCAGTAACGCCATTGCTTCGCAGTCATTTAAACAATCAAAAGCACACTTCGTTCACTGGAAGTACCCCAAACTTCGACATCGTTCAGAACCAAGTTTTCCTGAAATTCTAAACGAATTCCACTTCGTTAGAATCAATTCGCCCATCTCTAATTAAGTCTCATATTTTTGGTGGCAAGCCAAATTATATCCCCCTAAAGCAAACCCAGGCCCTGTAGCGCATCTATTATCGGCATTCCTTTTATATATGGATTGGGATTTCCTCAGGGTCAACTGAACATGGGCCCAGACTGTGCACAGTTTTTCTGATTCAATCTCTACCTTGGGGTCATTACAGACAGACGAAGAGAGAGAACCAAAGTGCGGATGAACGCCATGATTACAGAAAAACAGCAAAGTATTAATAGACGCATGATAATAGTTATTGATGGTGAACTCTGTCAAGGAAAGTTAAGTAATCCAGTCTGACTGATTATCAGCACAATAACACTTAAGATACTGTGCAAGAGTCTGATTGAACCTTTCAGTATGACAGATAGACTTAGGTTGAAAAGTCGAGGAAAATGATAACTGTTTTCCAAGTTTAGTACAAAAAGCTCTCCAAAATTACAAAATGTACTCCCCTGTCAGAAAAAATATTTTCAGGAATCCCATGAAGATGAATTACATGATCAAGAAAGAGTTGTGACAAAATGTTAGAGCTCTGAAGCTGAGAAAGGGGCACAAATTAATAGATCTTACTGAAATGGTCAACAATTAACCAAAAATTAAAATCTTTCCCCAGCAGGGTAAAT
>JAODAL010063686.1:0-19112 GCA_025379985.1 Phyllomedusa bahiana
GAAAAGCGGTGCGGACCCGGTTTTTGAGCCACCGAGAGTGGAGGAAAGGTGAAAAGCTCTGCACCATCCTTGCCAGTTTTTAAGAAGCCACCAAATGGTCAGTGCAGACATTGCCCTTTCAGCATGAGCATTGTGGTGATCGTAGTTCTGGAACGCTCGTTGGACACTCTGAAACAACAGGTCCCGCCAGCGACGGAGGAGGAGACAGACACAGATGCGGACACGGAGCCTTTCTCTCCATCAAATCCACAAGGCCCGACAGTTTCACAATTTCATCGGTCTTCATTAGGCAGTGGTTCGGGGTCCAGAACTAGTGCAAGGTGGCGCATCAGCTCTCAGGGTGCATCATCTCAGGCAAGTCAGGGCTGTGTTGAAGCTGTGCCGGAGGCAGCGGAGGAGGAGGAAGAGGAGGAGGAGGTATTCCTAGAAACCAATGTTACCGACGTCCCTGCCTTGGAAAGAGGTTGGCGCGAATTTGAGGCGGAGGAGGAAGATGAGGAAGATCATTTTGCTAGTGCCCCTCGACCCAGAGGCTTGGGAAATCAAGGCTCCATCTCTCACATGAGTGCTTGGATGCTCCATTTCCTCCAACATGATCCTCGCATTAAGGCCATCAAAATGAACAACAGTTACTGGGTGGCCACCCCCTGGATCCCCGGTACAAAACAATTCTCAGCACTTTCCTTCCACCCACCCAAATAGAGAGTAAAATGCAGGAAATGGAGACCTTGCTGATTGATCAACTGGAGACATCTGTTGCGTCTGCTTCACGTTCCCCAAATGGTGGAACAACATCAGCGACAGCAGTAGAGTGCCAAGTAGGCGTAGCGGCAGCAGCAGGCAAAGTGGCAGAAGCCTAATGGGTGACCTCTGGCAATCTTTGTTTACCACCTCACCAACGCATGCAATACAGGGCACACATCCAACACACAGGATCAGCTTAAGATCATGGTGCACGACTATCTGCGTCCTCAGCAACCGTGTTTTTGTATGTGTTCCGGACCCAATAGACTTCTGGGTACCAAAATGGACGAATTGCCCGAGACTGCTCGTCATGCCAAGAGGTGTTTGTCCTGCCCAGCAGCCAGCGTCATATCTGGCGGCACCTGCCCACCTTGATCAAACATCAAAACATTTCAGCACAGCTGAGAGTCATTACAGACAAACCATTCTTTCCACAGAAAATGTGGATCGTTTAGACTTTCATCAAGATGAATCAGGCCATGGTTCTCTGAGATGTTGTTGCCCCAAATTGCCGAGGTCACCGAGTTATTGCCAGTCTTACTTCACATTCCTTTTCAAACAGAAGTGGTCCTCTTGAAAACTTTTTTTTTTAAAATGATCCTTTCTTTTACTGCAATTTTATTCTCTTTTCCGCCAACAGTTTCCTTTTGCTGTTTTTTTGCTGTGTGAGGAGACCTGTAAAATACACAAGGTTTCATGACCAACACCGTATTCCCATTTACTCACTTTATCTTAAGAAGTTTTCGCATTGTCAAAATGGTTTGTAGGTCATGTTGCTGTGAGTACAGCTATAATTTATGGTCCTTTGGAAACAGAAAATGTTGGACTTTTAAGTTGGCACTTCTCCCTCACAATTTTAATAGTGGCTGAGAAGTACATAATTATAATTTTTTTTGGGTGTCATGTAGCTGTGTAGATACAGCAATAATCATGTTCCTTTGGAAACAGAAAGTGTTGCTTTTAAGTGGCATTTCTCCTCACAATTTTTTAATAGTGGCTGAGAAGTCATATTTTATAATTTTTTTAGGTCATGTAGCTGTGAAGAAACAGAATAATATGGTCCTTTGGACCAGAAATGTGCTTCTAAGTGGGCATTTCTCACTCACAATTTTTAAACAGTGGCTGAGAAGTCATTTTATAATTTTTTGAGTCATGCTGCTTTGAAATGCAGCAAGAACTACAGGGTCCATTAAAAAAAATGTTGTTTTCTTAACAGACATTTGTTCTTCCAATTGTCCAAAGTGGCTCAATGGGTAATGCTTTGAATTTTTGGGGACATTTTGCTTTGAAATGCAGCTATACTACAGGTCCAATTATAAAAAAAATGTTGTTTCTATCATACATTTTTTCTTCACAATTGTCATGATTGGATCAAGGGTGATGGTGCTGTCAGAAACAGGAAAAGGGTAGGACACTGTTAATTGACACATAATGGCAAAATGACTTGTTTTTGCAAGATCATTAAACATAGCTATCAATCCCTTTATTGAGACAACCTAAAATTTAATACAATGAAATAAAAGAGAAACAAAGACATGGTGGGATTGCCATCCATTTTAAAAAAGTGTGTTTTCTAGAATTAAACTGACTAAAAAACTTGCATGTACAAAATAGCTGGTAAACAAATTCCTCTGAATTGTACAAGGAGGTACAGGAAAACTTGACCAATTTGTAAGGTTTAGTTCAGAGGACAATGGAGTATGAGACGGACAGAGAACAAAGTACAGAGACAATTCCTCCCGCACTTGAGAAAATGAAAAAAAAAAATGCCAAGAAAAAGGGCACCTTGTTGAACGAGCGTTAACCACCGTATTTCCAAGTGAAGGCTCATTGGTCCGCACTCTCATACGGAGGGGTCAAGCGCTACCCAGGTCTTGACTGAGTTTCTGAGGAAGGCTGCGTTCTCACACTTCCGCTTCCGCACTCTGCTTCAGCTCACAGAATTTTCATTGCTGGCGTCATCAGGGCAATTTTAAACCCGGGGTGTTTTAAAAAATGAAAGGACCCCAGCCGGGCTCTCCCCCCACCCACAGTAACTCCGGCCCTGGGGCCCTGCTGGGGCAAGGACAGGTATAGTCAATGCCAGTTCAAAATAAAATGGTTTGGGTTTAAAAACTCCCTTTTTTCCCGGCCCCTTTTTTTAATTTTTGTGGGGCAACAGGTTTTTAAAAATCATGGGTGCGGTCCAGGAAAAGGGGTTTTGTCAATTTTCCATTCAACTAAAATGGTGGGTTTAAAAACTCCTTTTTTCCCGGGACTTTTTAATAAGTGGGGGGAGACGGTTTAATGGGCCCTACTTTCGGTCCAGGACGGGATAGTCAATGTCCAGTTCAAATAAAAAGGGGGTTGAAAGGGCTCCTTTTTTCCCCGCACTTTTTAATCTTTGGTCAAAAGGTTTTTAAAGGGCATTTCTGGGGGTCTCAGGAAAAGGGTTTTTTCAATGGGCCAGTTCAAAATAAAATTGGGGGTTTTAAAACTCCTATTTTTTCCGGGACTTTTTAATCTGTGGGGAGAAAAGGGTTTTAAAGGCCCTTCTGCGGGACAGGCAGATATAAATTAGTGTCCCGTTCAACTAAAATGGTGGTTCAAAAAACTCCTTTTCCCCCCCACTTTTTTAAACCTGGGGGGGCCCAAAAGGTTTTTAAAGGTCATAAAAGCGGTCCAGGACAGGGATGTCCCAAAAACCCAAAAAAAAAATGGATTTCCCGCGTGGTTTTTGAAAACAAAAAACCCCCTATTTAAATTTCACAAAAATCCAAAAAATGGTTTGGCGGTAAATAAAAAAAAACAGTTTAAAAAACCCACGCCCTTTCAGGGAAAAATAGATTTTTGCCCTTTTTCACGGTATACAGACATTCATCTAAGTGTCCATTAAAATAGTAGTTGAGGTGTCACGTGTGTGTACACGTCATTTCCTTTCCTCTTTTCTAAAAAAACACATATATACACTTAAAGCTATCGACATTCGATTATGGTCATGGATATAACTTCTTTTTACTATATTTGTAACCTATTGCAGTAAGGCTGTTTGTAAGTGATATTAATATATATAAGATAAGTCATTTCTATTATTAAGACCTATCGGGACCCTGGACTCCAATTCATGGATCCAGAAGGCCTCACGCAGGCGCACTCGATGTTCCCAGTCTCCACCATTGTGTGGACGATCAATTCGTTCTATTCCACAACATTTGAAACTGTTGAGTGCGCCTGCGTGTGCCTCCACAAAGTGTCTCACTGCTCCGGAATGGGTACTTTGCATTTTTCTGATTCCCGCAAGATGTTCCTGTGTTCTTATCCTCATTTTTCGGATGCTACTTCCTACGTAGGATTTGTTGCATGATGTGCAATGAATAAGATAAACCAGATGATCGGTATCACAATTAATGAAACTATGTATTTTATACTTCTTGTGTGATTGACTGACCAAATATTCTGTCCTATCCATATATTGGCATATCTTACATAACCTTTTTCCACATATGTAATTGCCTCTGAGATCTAACCACGTTTCCGATCGTTTTTTACTGGAAAGTTGCTGGGAGAGATGTAATCCCCTAGTGTTTTGTTGCGTTTGGCCACCATATTTATTCCTTCATCTATTATATTGGCAAGTATAGGGTCCTGTCTTAGAATATTAATGTTTCGGAAGAACACCTTTCTTATCAAGTCAAATTCCTCACTATAAGCTGTAACACAAGTAACTTTGTGTCCATTATTGCTTTTGTTATATTTCATTTTTTTTGTAATTGATTGTGACTCTTGTGTTTTTCCTTTCATTTTTTCCTTAGCTAGGTCTATTTGTTTTTTTGTATAACCTCTAGTTTTTAATCTCTTTTCTATAATTTCAATTTGTTGTTTATAACCATGCTCCTCACTACATATCCTCCTTGCTCTATTTAGTTCTCCATAAGGTATTGAATTTAAAGTGTGATTAGGATGGCAACTATCTGCCCTAAGCACTGTGTTTCCACTAGAGGGTTTTCTGTATATGTTAGTAGTTATTTTTTGTTGCATAGTGTTTCCTGTGAGCTGTAGATCTAAGAAAGAAATTGTAGTGTGTTCTGCCACATACGTAAATTGAAGGTTGATTGCATTGTCATTGATGAATGTGACAAACTCTGGTATGGACGCCACACCGTGACCCCAAATAAGCAGGAGATCGTCGATGTAGCGCCCATACCAGAGTATGCCATCAGCAAAGGGGTTCCTGGAATCATAGATGGTCCTCTGCTCCCACCAAGCCATGAACAGGTTCGCCAAGGAAGGCGAAGCTGTGGCTCCCATGGGTACTCCCACATTCTGTAAGTAATATTCTCCATCAAATTGAAAGTAGTTATTATGTATAAGATAATCTATGCTTTCTTGTAGGAAAATATTTTGTTCTTCAGTATATATTTTGTATTTGTGAAGATGATATTGTACGGCAGTATGAACCATGAATAATGGTATGCTAGAGTATAAACTTTTTACATCCATGCTTAACCACACACACACTGTTCTGTACACTGGAAATGTTTGAGATTCTCAATGACAGAAGTACTGTCCCTGAGATATCCCGGTGACATCTGTACCATGGGCTGTAACATGTCATCCACCCATTGGCTAAGTTTTTCACTTAAACTGCCACAACTGGACACAATAGGACGAATACCAGGTGGAAATTCATCCTTGTGTGTCTTAGGTACCCCGTAAAACGTAGGTACTTTAGGTTTGTTGACCCTGAGATATGTAGCCTGTTTTTCGGTGAGTACACCTAGACTACTACCCTCCTCTATTAGTTTAACAAGTTTCTTTTCCATTTCTTTAGTAGGATCTTTTTTTAATTTGCGATAGCTGTAAGTATCATTTAAAGTTTCCCCTACCAATTTTTTATATAGTCCTGTGTCCAACACGACAGTGGCTCCCCCCTTATCAGCCCTTTTAATGATAAGATTATTATTTTTCTTCAATTCATCCAAAGCTTTATATTCTTGTTTTGTTAAGTTATATTTTGTTTTTTTAAAGGTCTTATTTTTTATTTGTAATTGTATATTTCTAAGATCTCTCTCCATGGTAGATTGAAATATGTCCATGGCTGTAACTCGAGACTTAAGTGGGTAAAAAAGGGGGTTACCACTGTCATGCCGGACCAGGATATCTTGCTCTGTTTTTTCTTCTTCTTCCTGTAACTCTTCTAGAATTAGTAGGGATTGTTGTTCAGGAAATGATAAACCTTGATAAATATTATGATAAGGATATGGATAATCTATATCTGTGACGCTAGAGATATTTCTATTATCACCTTCACTTTCATCATTATTTTCCCTAAAAAAACGTTTCACCGTAAGCAATCTTACAAACTTGTTTAAATCTAGTAAAGTGTCAAAGAGTTTGAAGTGACTAGTAGGGGAAAAATTAAGACCCTTATTCAGTATATTCATTTGATCTGTGGACAGAACAGTGGGAGTCAGCACAATAACATTATCATCAACGTCTCTATTTTCTATTTCTTCCTTGCGGTTTTCGATATTTTTTTTGGAATGTTTTCTTCCTCCTCTTTTTCTTCGTTTTTTGATGATTGTTGTTTCTGTGCATTCATTTTACTTCTGGTGGTTAGTCTTTCTACTGAAGAGCCTTCCGTGTCTGAGGTAATTGGCATGCCTGTGCGAGAGTCCTCCATATCAGAGAAGTTTACTTCCCTTCTAGTCAATGTCCAGTTCAACTAAAATGGTGGTTGAAAGACTCCTTTTTCCGGCACTTTTTAATCTGGGGGTCAGACAGGTTTAATGGTCATACTGCGGTCCAGGACAGGTATAGTCAATGTCCAGTTCAACTAAAATGGTGGTTGAAAGACTCCTTTTTCCGGCACTTTTTAATCTGGGGTCATGCAGGTTTGGGGCTCATGCTGTGGCCCAGGACAGGGATAGTCAATGTCCAGTGAAACTAAAATAGTGGTTGAAAGACTCCTTTTTCCGGCACTTTTAAATGTGGGGGTCATGCAGGTTTGGGGCTCATGCTGCGTTCCAGGACAGGGATATTCAATGTCCAGTTCAAGTAAAATGATGGTTCAAATAATACTGCCTTCTGGCACTTTTTAATTTGTGGGTGATGCAGGTTTAAGGGTCATGCTGTGGTACAAGACAGGGATAGTGAATGGTGTGTGACTTTTTTTCTGTGGCTTTTATAGCCTAAGTGTTGTGCCTAAGATGTAGCAGGTATCCATTTGACTGTTGTGGCTGTTAATTCCAGCTTCTCCAGCCCTGTTTGGGTGTAAGAATGAAGGTGTTGTTGCTCTCCCATAGACTTTAATGGTCATCGCTCATAATCGACTGCTCACTATCGGAAAACCTTATCGATGGTGGCCGACTATCGACTATCGCCCGATGTCGATAGCCAACGTAATCGCTCAACACTAGTGGCTAGCAATTATAAGTCAGGAATGCAGGAAACCAGAAGTTTACATACACTATATAATAAGAAACACAAGCATGTTTCTCTCACTATCTGACATGAATCAGAATAAACCTTACCCATTAAGGTTAATTATTTATATTTGTCACATGCCAAAATAATTAGCAAGAGAATTATTAAGGCATTTTTATTACTTTCTGCAAGGTCAAAAGTTTACATACATTTCATTAGTATTTGGTAGCATTGCCCTGAAACTGTATGACTTGGGTCAAACATTCTGGATATCCTTCCACATGCTTCTCACAATAGTTGGTAGGAATTTTGGCCCAAACCTCCTGACAGAACTGGTGTAACTGAGCCACTTGGTTATCCTTAAGTCACTTTGTAAACACTTTGGCAGTATGCTTCCGGTCATTGTCGATTTGGAAGACCCATTTCCGCCTAAGCTTTAACTTCCTGGCTAATGCCTAGAGATATTGCTTCAGTATTGTCACATAATCTTCTTTCCTCATGATGCCATCTATTTTGTGAAGTGCACCAGTCTCTCCTGAAGCAAAACAACCCCACAACATGATGCTGCCATGCCCGTGTTTCATAGTTGGGATGGTTTTCTTAGGCTTCCTAGCGACTCCCTTTTTCCTCCAAACTTTACGATGGTTATTATGGCCAAACAGTTCAATTTTAGTTTTGTTAGAGCACAGGATAGGTCTCCAAAAATATAGGTCTTTGTTCCTGTGTGCATTTGCAATCATCAATCTGACTTTTATATGTTTGTTTTGAGGTAATGGATTCTTCCTGGCAGAGTGGCCTTTCAGCCCATGTTGATACAGTACTCGTTTCGCTGTGGATAATGACACAATCTTACCAACTTCCACCAGCATCTTCACAAGGTATTTTGCTTTTGTTCTTGGGTTGATATGTACATGTCGGACCAGAGCATGTTCATCTCTGAGACACCAAACCCCTTCTGGACATTCCCATCTTGTTTGTACTTGCATATAATTGTTTGTACAGATGAACGGGGTGCCTTCAGGTATCTGGAAATTGCACCCAATGATGATCCAGACTTGTGAAAGTTCACAATTCTCTTCCTGATGTCTTGACTGATTTCCTTAGACTTTCCCATGATGTTACACGCAGAAGCAGTGTGTTTCTGGTGTGCCCTAAAATACGTCCATAGGTGTGTCTTTAATTCAGATGTTGCCAATAAACCTATCGGAAGGTTCCAAAGACATGACATCATCATATGGGCTGTCCAAAATTGTTTAAAGTCATAGTAATCCTAGTGTATGTAAACTTTTGACTTTGCAGAAAGTCTTAAACATGCCTTGATAAATTCTCTTTATCAAGGCATGTTTAAGACTTTCTGCAAAGTCAAAAGTTTACATACACTAGGATTACTATGCCTTGATAAATTCTCTTTCTTTTATTTATCTGGCATTAGGGAAATATAAATAATTTTGGTTCCTAATTGACCTAAAATGGGTAATTGTTATTCTGATTTCATGTCAGATAGTGAGAAAATCATGCAGATGTGTCTTTCTATATAGTGTATGTAAACTTCTGGGTTCAACTGTAAATGCACCAGGCCTGCAGTTTCCTTCAATTGCAACCCAGCTCAAAGATGAGAAGAAAAATCCCTCCCAAAAATCTTTGTGAGATAAACCAATTCGATGACCAATGTATCCATTGCTTTCCTTGGTAAAAGAAAAATTAAAAAAAATCATGGAATTTATATATGTTTGTGATGTCCTATATTTTTGGGTGGGCATAACATTGTTGTATGTTTGCTGCCAGAGTAGATGAAAGCAATATTCCATATGTTGTATTGAAGACTATTTTTTATTATAACTTGTAACATTCATGGGAGATAAATGTTTTGATGGCTCCTCAAGCAGCTTCCATAGATCAGAGCTCCATGGCTTGATGGCTAACAAGTCAGGATAGTTTGCAATTTCTTTAACATGATATGGGTTGCCCTTTAGAACCACAACACAAAGAAAAAGTGATAGAATGGATTGCACAGCAACTCGACCACCACCTCTTCTTCCTCACAGGCACTGAGCAGCCAGTCAATGGTAAGTCATAAACAGGATTTCTCTTCTTCAACCCATGCTCAGTGTCCCAGACACCCTGGGTCTTTCAGCATCGTCATAGAGAAAACTTTAGGTGGATTCTCAAACTTCACAGTCCAATCTATTATTACCTCTGGGATTCAAATTATTGATAAGTGTAAATTCCTCCTTAAGGGAGAGTTATTTTTTACGGACTGGGCCCGCTCTCAGAGAGCAAAAGGCAGAAGATACAGATATTAAAGAGGTCTTTATGAGGTCTTTTGGGGTTTGATAGGATTCTCTTTTCATTGACCAAAGCCTGGGATACATCCCTTACACACTAAAATCAATTAAATAGTGAAATGTTAATTAGATGAATCATACCGTCAAAACTTTTTTGAAACAAGGGTGTTTTTATATAAAGCACGTTACATAATACTAAGATTCTCTTGAAAAAAATCAACTTGTCCATCTTCATGCTTTCGGTTTTAGCATCATTAAATCCCAGACTCAAACTTGGAAAAATATCTAAATATACTTTAGTTTATGGAACAAGTCTAGACAGTGTTATGATTCATTCTATCATCCCTAAGCAAAATATATTTTCTTTATATCAAAACCTTCAGAAACAAATACAGTAAAGCAATATGATTTAATACTGAGTCAGTTTTGCAAGACTTGTGCTCAATTTGTACATAATTTCCACACAGCATGGATGAGTTCAAAGAACTGTTTCAGAATTCCATGTTATGGATGTTGACAGGTGACTTAAAAGTACAAGAGGGAGATCACCAAGTCATTCAATGCTCCGATGCCCAAACCTTCATCTCTTCTGAGGAGGAATAGCAGTGTAGGTCAGCTTTTCACATGCCACAACTACATACAGTAGAGGATATAGAAACACAGGTACCACCTACAGTGCTTACTGTAAGATAGAGACCATGCAGAAAGAAGAAGATGATGAAGAGAAGGATTAGATGATAGATGATGGGTTTTTTGACCCCACATGGTGTTGAAGCATGGAGAAGCAATGCAGTATGGAGGGGATGGAGAAAGATGTTGCAGAGAAGCCCCAAACACCCGTTTGGGAAAAGGAGAGTCATCCTCCACCCTCCTTAGGCCTCTTTTATGAAAACTGTCTAACAATGTGTTTTTCTTTGTTGCCTATACCAGTCAATCAAAGGTCAGCTTTTATTTTTCCAGAACAGTAACAGAAATGAAAGCTGAACTCAGATTTTTTGCTATTAGACAGATTTCATAAATATTGCCCCTTGTTCTTCACCTCAAAGCAGAGAGAGGCAATTTTGGCAACAAGCAGGTATGAGATGCAGAGTGTCAGAGCCAGGAATGAAGCAATGGGCCAAGTAGCAGCTTCCCCAACATTGTACTGTATGTACTCCACATTCAAGTAGGTTCCACTCAGCAGCCCTCCAAGCTTTTAAAGGACCAAAGGAATTAATCCCTAACCACTCCCAAACTCAAAGGCTGAATGCATGTCTTGCATGACTGATGGTGCTACAAATGCTGTCATACAGGCTGGTAAGCACAACCCCATTCCCTAACCTGGTGGTCTGTACTAACTCCAAGTACTAAATAAAAAGCCACCATTATGTTTATTTAAAAACAGTCCCTGCCCTTTTCCATTATGTGACCAAGAACATGTCCCCGTCACTGAAGAATGCTTCCACTGGCAGGGTGGACCTGACCACAGATATGTGGTTGAAAAAGCATGGACAGGGTGTACATATTCTTAATGGCACACTGAGCACATTTGACAGTAAATGTACAGCAAGGATCAAGAGGTACATCTCACCAAGAGTTGCTGGAAATACGCCCATAATTTTTTGCTGCACATTCTGCTCCTTATACTTTTCTTACACCTCCGGCTCTTCAGCACCTTCTATAGAGTCCAGAAAAGGAGCATAGGGCTGCACAAGGGAAATCCAACAGTGTTCTCATCTGCCTTTGGGAGTGTAGCCACACAGACCAAGAGCTACTGAGGGCTCTGCTGGCCCAGGCTGACACGTGCCTGGTGAATGTGATGAATTTATTAGTAATGTATTTTCTAACAAATTACCAAGGGTTACAGCCATTGCTGATTGAGAGGAAAGGAAACAATGGTCAGACTTTTGCCATTCCTAACAAACATTTTCTTTTGTTATTATTCAAAGTTTTTTTTATTTCGTTCAAATGTATAAAACTTACAGTCCTATTATGTTGTATCATTCGGATTGTTTATAAAACATACAGAAGATAACGAGCAACTCAAAAGATCAAAGTTCTCAGGTGTAACTATATTTGCCTAGCATTTGCCTATTATCTGCTCTAAGACAAAAAAAAATTTAAACCAAGTAAATATAGAAGGAGGGTTTGTGGGTCTCCAAAGAAAAAAACAAATCTGAGCTTTAGCAGCAAATCAGAAGGAAAACAATAAAACTACTTTTCAGGGCAAAGACCAACCTAGTGACTATTAAAAGCAAGAGAGTGGAGGGATCATTTTGCAGTTGTACACCAGTGATCACTTTAATAATATCTATCACTTAAGCCCAGTCAGTGTGTATGCCCAGACATTACCTACAGATGTGAGTCATGGTCCCAATATTCCACACCTACAGCTGTTTTAGAGACAGAGAGATATAGAGAGTGGAGGAGAGCAGGTACTCTGAACCAGCGAGATAGGACTTTGAAATTTAGCTCCTGTGTCCTACAACAGATTGAGCCTTTATGAGACTGAATGCACAACTTCCTCCTCTGCAGAGAAGGAGCACTGAAGTTCATGCTTCAAGCTACGTTGGTAGGTGGGTTAGTCAAACTCTGAATGATTAATGTATATAACTGAGATATTAGGTGAGAGGGAGGTTCTTTGTGGACACGTATCATTTTAAAGGAAGTCAAAGCTCTATGAAAGTCTAATTTGGATTTTTTGGTGATGTAGTATTGTATGATTTGGCAAATGTGTAGCACCAATATCTCCCACCTGCCTCATTGAGGACATTTTTATGCATCGAAATTATACTTTATATGGTATATGCTGCAAAGGTTCTGCCAGATCTAGAGAGTTATTATGATAATTTATGGAATTAGGGTTCTGCATCCGTGTGAAGTTGTTAGAGATTAAGTATGTGCATTCCATTTTAGACACCTTTGAAAAAGCAGCAACAATAGTCAGTTGTGATTAGACATCCATATCCAATTGCACGTCACATTGCCCTAGTGTTCAAGGTATGTAAGGTTGGGTGCTCCTTCCTGGGTGCTGACCATTGCTGCCATCAATCACTAGAATCATACAAAATAAGAGGTACCAAAATCTTTATATTCAGACTTTTGGTTATATACAGTATTTATGATGTCTTCCATATACACTTAACGACAATAATTGATTTATAGTTCAGTTTTTCAGCATAGTCACAGTGCAATCCATATACTGTAGCTTATAGAAAGGGGAATTTACAACCCTTTAGCAAAATTCGGGTTTACCCTACTTCAGGCATGTCTGATTGTAGTTATATTAAGGTATAGAAGGGAGGTGTGTTTGCAAAGAGCCATGCAAGTGTAAATTAATTCTTGCAGTTTCATGCATATGGAAGACACAATAAAGGTATAAGCAAAATTTTAGATATATGCAGTACAGTACAGTTCATTATTTTTTATGTGATTCTAGTTGTGATCAAGAAGTCATCAGAAGTCATCTCTATTATATGTTGGCTGCACCAGCTACTGTTTGGATTCAGGGACAGTGATGTCACAAGAGGAGGAGGAGATGGAAGGGTTACCAAACTTGCAACTTTATGCCAGCTCACCACTATTCAACATCACAGTGGGACCCCTGATACAAGGTCAAAATGCTTTAACGTATCCTGGATGGCAAAGAAGGGTGTCAGAATGTGTTAATATTAGGACAGACTTTTATGCTGCTTGAGAAAAGCATTCCCATAGAGAATCAGTGATGTATCTGCTATCTATATTAAAGAATTAACTAGCTGCTACTAATCAGTAAAGACCACATTCAGACTGATTTTTATAAATTCATTTTCTTATTCACTTAGTCCAGCAAACAGCATTAATATACAACAGAAATATATCCGGTATTTATAGAACCTGTAGAATAGCATTCCTTGCTACATGCATCCACCCTAGAAATCACATCTGCTACCTGTGACGAGCAGGTAGCAGCAGCACCACCCTTAGCCAGAGCAAAGGACATGTTAAAGTTTATTCAAAATGCAGTTTCCCTTTTAAAGGGTGGCAGTCAAAGACAGCATTTGTCCATGCTGGTTAATGAATATGTCAGCTCTGGGATGGATACAACATAACACATTACAAGTGATGACCCTCTATATACTGGGGGACCAAAATGGACCATTATTCGTAGGTCACACAACATGCACAAGAGGCCACTTGCTTGAATGTGGTATCTGAAAGAGTGTTCAGTGTAGTGGAGTGAGAGGATCAAAACCAAGTTTCTGGAGACTATGTACATTGCCTGTTCTTTTGCAAAATGAGCCAGGAATAGACTTAAAAAAAAATAATCACCTTACTAGCAGATTCCACCTATTTTTAAAATTACGAGCATTTAATCTGTCCTCATATTTATAGTAGTGTTGCTGCTGCTGTCACTGTTCTGAAAAGTTACATTAATGTTGCTGGCCCTAGCAACCAATGGCAACGCAGCTATCATAAACTGGACTCTAAAAAATTAAAGCTGCACTGTGATTGGTTGCTATGGGCAAGAGTTTTTCACTTTGCCCAGTAATCATAGCCAAATTTTGGCATGGTTCCATTCCCTCATTACAATATACCAATGTCCTTTCTCTTTCTCCACCCACCCAACATAAAAATATAAAAATGTCCAGTATGATATGAGCTAAAGAAGGACTTTGTGTTGGTCTTCAGAAATGATAATTGTGTGCAAAAAGCACATGCAATATATTTGTGCCTCTGCTACAGGACCTGAATAGTTTTTGGCAAGAAATACCTCTGATAGGGCCTTTGTGCTAGAGAACAAATGGTCTAATTTTTGAGGACTAGCAAAAATGCTAATGAGCAGGCTATTTCTGCTTTTAGCGTGGAATTTATTTTGCAATTGAAGACCTTAAAAACATCTCTCATGACTGCTACATCAATGGGAATATTTTGGCAATGCAATAAGTGTTTCAATATTATTGATACTACAAGTAAATCAAAGTCGTGTGCGAGGCTCCCTTTATCAACCACATAAGGAAACACACTCTTGATAAGAGTTATGATGCAACAAAAGTCTCTGTTTTAACATTCCTGTTCTACAAATACATACCTTATAATGTCATATATATCAATGCAAATTTGAAATAGCTATAACCTGTGATCATTACCAGACTTGGTGTAGTCCTTCAAAGTCTGCAATCCATGCAGATAAATTCAAAGTGGTGAAGCAGAGACCATATTCGGTGTTACAATACGCGTGTGTGACATTTCGACGGTAACACAATCTTTGTTTAATTACTTCAAATGTGCATTGACCCATATGACTTTTATATATATGTATTTCTGGCACAGAAGCTTTAATACAGAAAATGTTGCTGCATCATTATTTGTATCAAGAGTGTGTTTCATATCATGGTGGATTATTGCTGCTACACCACTCTTGACATAAGGGTACATTCAGACATTATCCGAGACAGAAGGGCCTAAAAGAACCTCTCACACAGATGAGAACATATCTTTAGATCACACCCATCTGCTCTTGGTACTTTTATCCCCAGTTTTTCTTTAGTGTTAGGTGTGGGTTTAGGGTTGGAGCTAGAGTTCTCTAAATGTTGGAGGCATCCTTATGCAATCTGGAGGCATTTGGCTGCTTCAAGTACATACCTAGAGGTCTAAAAACACATACTATTATTTATTTACCCCACAGACTTCAATCATTTTCTAAATCAGGACTTCACACCCCGAATACTGGAGCAACTTCCACCGAACTACTCTTGAATTGAACAGAGTGCTATTTGAGCAATGCTAGCAAGTAAAACTGATTTCTTTTGACAAATCCATTCCAAAAAATTCAGCCTTCTCTGATCTGAAAAGGGGATAATTTCTTTATGTGTGTATAATCTTTGGTTGATGTTAGCTACAAAATGTTTATTTGTATGAGGTTTCAGCACAATTTTCTGTTTCGGAATGTAGTGGTGTACAGAAATGAATACCTTACACAAAAGCTTTGTTTTCATTGTTACTGACATTAGTATTCAGAACACGCTTTTCCTTAATTGTCAATTCCTGGCACAGCAGCATATGGAATATTCCCTTGCAGTTTAAATGTGAGAAAGTTCAACTGTTTATGGATATTTATCTCAATAACAGAAAACCAACTGTGAATTTCCAGATGCACAATATTTTTCTATGAATACAAAAGCAACAAAAAGAGTAGTTTCACACATGAGGTGTTTACAGCAGTTCATTTTCTTTTTTTTTTTTCATTTTATTTACTAAACCTTAATTTCAGGGTGCCATATTACAGCAATGCCACTTCTCTGGTGCCAGATGCTTAACATTGACATTGATGTTTGTATATATCTCACTAAATGAATTCTTATAACTTTACCAATAGGATAACACTCAGCGCAATAGGAAAAATTCTGATGCACACATTCTTTTACTGTATTTGTATAATAATGTGTCTATTTAAATGGGTTGTTCACCTTGACATATAACTTATAACTCTCTCATACTGAATAATGTACAGATTTAGCAAAGATGAATTTGACAGACAAAGCACCATAAAATCATGGCACAAAAGGTATCTCAATGTTTTTAATGCTTTTTC
The DNA here is from genome assembly GCA_025379985.1 of Phyllomedusa bahiana. Lineage (NCBI taxonomy): Eukaryota > Metazoa > Chordata > Amphibia > Anura > Hylidae > Phyllomedusa > Phyllomedusa bahiana. The sequence goes on from JAODAL010063686.1 coordinate 15,988, forward strand.
ATTGCTGAGTTTGTGATTAAAAACGAAAAAAAAAAGCAAAAATATCAGGGGCCACTTACTCCCTACAGATGTTACATCAAAATTTTTTTTTCTGTTATCTGATCTTTGATTACAACAAAAGACCACAAGTGTATATGAAAAGTGGTACCATGGTGCATTATCCATAAATATTAACCTTGCAAAATCTGAATATCTGTACCACTGCTTTTACTGCATTTCATGTATTATGAAATTTTTATACGCATATATACAGTTGAAAGTTACAGAAATTTACATACACTATATAAAAAAACACATATGCATGTTTTTCTCATTCTCTGATATGGAATCAGAATAAACTTTCCCCGTTTTAGGTCAATTAGGAAACAAAATTATTTAATTTTCAAACCAGAATAACGAAGTTTTTTTTAAGGTTTTTTAGACTTTCTGAAAAGAAAAAGTTTTTATCATTTCATTGTATTTTTGGGGCATTACCCTTAACTGTTTTACTTGGGTCAAACGTTTTTAACTTCTCACAATAGTTGGGAGGATTTTGGCCCATTCCCCCTGATAGAATGGGGTTTAAAGAGCCTGTTTGTATCCCTTTCTCGCATCGCCTTTTAGCTTTTCCCCATAAATTTTCTATTTGATTTAGATCGGGGCTTTGCGATGGCCACCCAAAAACGTTGACTTGTTACCTTAACCCTTTTGAAACAGTTTTTGGGGATACTTCGGGGCATTTTCCATTGGGAAAACTTTTTCCACCCAACTTTTAATCCTGGGTGAGTGTTGGTATTCCACATACTTTTCCTTTTTATGCTATCTAATTTATGTATGACCCTCATCCTCAGAAAAACAATCCACAAAATGATGCTGCCCCCCCCCGTTTTTTTACAGTTGGGGTGGGTTCTTTAAATTTCCCAACTTCTCTCTTTTTACTACAAATGTAACAATGATAATTATGGCCAAACAGTTCAATTTTAGTTTCATCAGACCACGGGAGATGTCAACAAAAATGTAGATCTTTGGTCCTATGTGCATTTTCAAGCATTAATCTGGCTTTTACATGTTTCTTTTGGAGTAATGGCTTCTTCCTGGCAGAGTGGCCTTTCAGCCTATGTTGATACAGTATTCTTTTCACTGTGGATAATGATACAATCTTACCAACTTTCACAAGCACCTTCACAAGGTCTTTTGCTTTTGTTCTTAGGTTGATATGCACATGTCAGACCAAAACACATTAATCTCTGAGACATAGTGCCCATCTCCTTCCTGAGCGATATGATGTCTGGACATTCCCATCTTGTTTGTACTTGCGTATAATTGTTTGTACAGATGAACAAGGCACCTTAAGGTATCTGGAAATTGCATCCAAGGATGATCCAGACTTGTGCAAGTCCTCTTCCTGACATCTTGGCTGATTTCTTTAGACTTTCCCATGATGTCCCATTGTGTTTTTGGTGTACTTTAAAAAAATACATCCACAGATGTGGCTCTAATTAACTCAGATGTTGCCAATAAAACAGAAGCTTCCAAAAGCATGACATCATCATATGGGCTGTCCCAAATTGCAGAAAGTCATAAAAATGCCTTAACAAATTAACTCTTTCTCATTATTCGAGTATTTGGCAATTATAAATAATTTTGGTAATCCTAATTGACCTAAAATTGGTAAGGTTTATTCTGATTTCAAGTCAGATGTCAGGCACAAGGTGCTGTTATTGATGGACGATATGTGTCACCAAGGTGCCTGGCCTTTGTGAAATAAGGGCCCAGTTTTCACAAATGTAAATCGCCTATTACTATTGTGGTTGATCCGGGCAAGACTGGAGTAACCAAAGAGCTTGGTGAGATGACTGCTCCCACATCTCCAGTTCCAAACCTGTGGTTCCTGTGGTCCCTGTGCTGAACCCCACAATTTGTGGATGATGCAGGCATAAGCACTCCCAAAGAGAGTGACAGATGGGGGAATGTATATAAAGACTTTGAATATCCTTGGTTAAAGCCATGGCAGGGTTGTATAGAGAATCTCCCAGCATGGAGGAGCTGATTAACAGTTGGTGCAGGCCAATCTGCAGCAGCAATGCCCAGAGCAATGGGTGGAAGTGCTGGCTCCCTATCGGACTGGGGAACCTTTAATAGTCTATTTTGATTTAACCCTACAGGATGTTTGGGTGTGAACCTGTCTATTAGAGTGCAACATGTGCAACACGAGATATTCAGTAAAGACAAGCCACCCAGGTTGAAGATGTTTGACTTGTTGCATATAGTACAAAAATGGCTGCATCCCAAGACTTCTATCCCAGAACACATAATCGAAAGAGTGGCTATGGACCGTTTCATCCAAACGCTGTCAAGATCTGTTCAATGCTGGGTCACTATGGGAGACCCCCCGAATGCTGAAGACCTGGTTAGCTTTGCGGAAAGGTACAAGGCAGTGGAACATTCCCTTGACAGACCAGTTGGTGGAAGATCATCTTATATGCATTCCCCTGGTGACTCAGACCCTCCAAAAAAGGGGCCTAAACCCTCTCCTGAGGGACATATCCTAAACCTGTAAAGTCCACAACCTGTTTCAGGGAAACTAATTTGCCCTGTGACTTGCTGGGGGTGTCATGGCCCAGGGCATATGGCAGTGCACTGCCCTCTGTCCACAGAACCCATGGAGTGCATCATGGGCCACCACTGTTTATTGTTTGCTTACCCTGCATGTAGTGCCATTCCTCACAAGGGAGAGGATCCTCAGGTTCATCAGGTAACAGTTAATGATGTCACAGTGACTGGGCTTCTGGACTCAGGAAGTTTGGTTACATTAGTGATAACGTGAAAGGAGAGGCATGGATCGCACATCCTCACACTATATGTTGATCTACTGCTTCTCAGCAAGGAGTTAATATACGTCTTCAGAGCCTGTGTACAACTGATAGTCACATGTGGTGGCCGTACTTGATCAGGGTCTGGCAGGATTATTTAATCCTTAAGTAGTAATAGTTTTGGGTCTTGGTTTTGTAGGACCTTTCATTTTTAGTAACAATCATTTATATGGTATATTTGCTCCATGTATAAGAGTATTTTTGGTGACTGTTATTTATAAAGTATTATATAGAGGTGAGCGCTTTTGAAAATGCAAATTTGTCAGTGACTGT